>CAUYPK010014870.1:0-35270 GCA_963574355.1 Loris lydekkerianus
CCTCCACGCCAACATCTCTGGTTTTGGGATTTTGTTATGTGGGCTACTCTTACTGGGGTTAGGTGATATCTCAAAGTAGTTTTGATTTGCATTTCTCTGATGATTAAGGATGATGAGCTTTTTTTCATGTGTTTGTAGATTTTGCGGCAGTGACATTATTGACAGGGCAAAAGCTGGATGCCAGCTGAAACTGACACAGAAAAAAGAATTCTTTATTTTTTCATTGGAAATGCTTGCTCTCTGCAGAGCCAGAAATTTAAAGAAAATTCAGCTTTTTGTTTTTCCTCCTCCTCCCTTCATTAGTTTTATTCACTCCCTTTTTGGAGGTGAATTTTGTGGGTAGCCTTTTGTCTCAGGATCACAGATTTATGAAGAGATGAGGATTTGAAATATGCGCCATTTGAAGAATGTAGGAGGAGGTTTAAAATGGAAGTGTGCAGATCAGTGACAGATGAACTGGCCATTAGCATAGAATCTTATTAGTTTGTTACAGAATACCAAGAACCCCAACATGGAACCCCAGAGGGGTCAGACTTTAATACTGACGTGACAAGCTTAACTTAGAAGAGGAACTTGGGTAGGGGCTTGACAATACTCACTGTCTTATTTAAGCACCTATATTATCAAAAATATTTGTTTTCCTAGATTGTTGATCACAGCCCAATTTACAATTGCCAAGATGTGGAATCAACCCAAGTGCGCATCAACCCATGAATAGATTAATAAACTGTGGTATATGGATACCATGGAAACTATTCAGCTATAAAAAAGATGAAGACTTCACACCTTTGGTATTAACCTAGACAGAGTTGCAGAACAGTCTCTTTAGTAAAGTATCACAAGAATGGAAAAGCAAGTATCCAATATACTCATTACTAATATGAAGCTAGTAGACAACTAATACATGCCCACACAAGAGAAAAATTCAATTTAATTCAAGTAGGAGGGGGGAGAAGGGAAGAGGAGAGAGGAGGAAGGAGGGAGATTGGTGTGTTCTTACCTAATGGGCACAATGGAAGGGTATACAGTATACCTCCTGGGTGAAGGGCACAACTACAATAGGGACCTTACCCAATGAGTGCAAACATTGTAACCTAATCATTTGTACCCTCATGTTAATCTGAAATTTTAAAAAACACTTCTTTTTTTTTTAATTTTTTTGAGACAGAGTCTCACTATGTCACCCTCAATAGAGTGCCAGTGGCGTCACAGCTCCCAGCAACTTCAAACTATTGGGCTCCAGCGATTCTCTTGCCTTAGTCTCCCCAGTAGCTGGGACTACAGGTGCCCACCACAACGCCCGGCTGTTTTTGGTTGTAGTTCTCATTGTTTGGAAAGCCTAGGCTGGGTTTGAACCCGCTAGCTCTGGTGTATGTGGCTGGCGCCCTAGCAGCTGAGCTATAAGCGCCAAGCTTAAAAAACATATTAGTGAAAAAAAAATTATTTTCCATAAGGTAAGCCAGAGCTAGAGAATAATAATATATTATTCTATATATAATAATAATATAATATATATAATATATTACATAGTATTCACTATGTAATATAATAAAAATAATAATATACATGCACTATGTGTCACCCATGTTCTAAGTGCATTTTTTTCCTTTAATTTCTATATTTTATTTTAATTTTAATTTTTTTTTGAGACAGAGTCTCACCGTGTCATCCTAGATAGAGAGCTGTGGCATCACAGCTCACAGCAACTTCAAACTCCTGAGCTTAAGCAATTCTCATGCCTCAGCCTCCCAAGTAGCTGGGACTGCAGGTGCCCACCACAATGCCCAGCTATTTTTTTGTTGTTGTCATTGTTTGTCAGGTCTGGGCCAGGTTCAAACCTGCCAGCCCTGGTGTATGGGGCTGTCACCCTAGCACTGAGCTACAGGCACCTGCCATATCGCCCATCTAATTTTAGAGACAAGGTCTCGCTCTTGCTCAGGCTGGTCTTGAACTCCTGAGCTCAAGCAATCCACCTGTCTCAGCCTCCCAGAGTGCTGGGATTGTGGGCATGATCTACCACGCCTGGCCTCATATTACCTTTTCTGAAACAATAATAAAATAAAATGTTAACATATCAGTAGGAAATATTAATACTAATATTTGTATAGGACTTCTTAGTTTACAAAGCATTTTTATTTACATTATTTCCTTTGGCTTTCACCCCATTTTAGAGGTAGCAACACCAGAGCAGAAAAGCAGTTGGAGCTTGTCATGTAAGGTCACATAATCCTGAGCAGCAGGTGGGAACCCTGCCCAAATGCTGCCTTTCCTCATTTCCCCATGTCAGATCTCTTACTGTCTACATCACTTTTATTTTTTATTTAATTAATTTATTTATTTTTTTGAGACAGAGCCTCAAGCTGTCACCCTAGGTAGAGTGCTGTGGCATCACAGCTCACATCACAGCAACCTCCAACTTCTGGGCTTAAGCGATTCTCCTGCCTCTGTCTCCCAAGTTGCTGGGACTACAGGCGCCCACCACAATGCCCAGCTATTTTTTGTTGCAGCCATCATTGTTGTTTGGTAGGCCCAGCCTGGATTCGAAACCACCAGCTTGGGTGTATGTGGCTGGCACCTTAGCCGTTTGAGCCACAGGTGCCAAGCCTTTAGTTTTGTTTTATTCAAACAGAAACTGCTGTTTTCAAACTCCTAACTCACACAGAAGTAGAAAAGAAAGACCCGGCTGGGCAAGGTGGCTGACTCCTGTAATACTAGCACTCTGGGAGGCTGAGGAGAGTGGATTGCCTGAGCTCATGAGTTCAAGACCAGCTTGAGCCAAAGCAAGACTTCATCTCTAAAAGATAGCCAGGCATTGTGGTGGGTGCCTACAGTCCCAGTAACTTAGGAGGCTGAGGAAAAAGAACTGCTTGAGCCTAAGAGTATGAAGTTGCTATGAGCTATGATGCCACAGCACTCTACCGAGGGTGACAAAATGAGACTCTGTCTTAGAAAAAAATAAAATAAAAGAAAGAACAATTATAGAAGATGATTCCTGCACACTTTTCTCCCACATCTGGATTATTTTCTGCTGAAATGCTGTATTGACCAAATGTAGTGGGGGCAGAAGCAGAGAGAGCCCTCTCCTCCTACCATCACCCACAGTCAATCTGTGCAACGTAGACCTAATAATCTGATATGATAGAGACTACCAGTAATTCTCAGTAATTCTCAGTTTATGCATGTTTGCATACCAGGGCCTAGAATGTCACATGCTTCCTAAGGTTCTGCTAATGGCCACCAGCCATGGGCCTCAGTGATGGGGCCAACATCCAAGGCTACCTCCAGGGACCCAAGCAATTCCAGGCAGTAAGTGGACCATTAGACAACTAATTGCCCGTACCCACCTGTTTCCATCATATATGGTTTGGGCAGAGTTTTCATTCACCCGCCAGATAAAGGCCTTGTGGTAAGGCCTTGCTGGCATTCAGAAAAGTGTCCTTCTAGTTCATAAGAAGGCACTGGAGTCATAAAACCACAAGAGGCCTTCTGGGGAACTACTCTTGCAGGCTTCAAAGAGGTTAGAGGTATAGCCCTGTGAGAGTTAGTTTCTCTCTCCTTTGATCAGGGCTCTTGTCTCCTCCATTGCACATGTGACTCATTTCTGTCCTCAGAGAGTCAACACAGGACAAGTCTCCATGCAGCAATAAGCAATTGATAGGCTTCTGGCATCCTGAAAATGACTCAGGAAATCCCGTTACTATGATTTCTAGTGATCTTAATGTGGGATTTTTTTTGTTTCCGTTATATAAGCCTTCTTAGGAACTTCTTAGGCTAGGTACAATGGCTCACGCCTATAATCCTAGCACTCTGGGAGCCGAGGCTGGATGGCTTGAGCTCACAAGTTCAAGACCACTCTGAGCAAAAGCAAGACCACCATCCCTAAAACTAGCTGGGCATTGTGGCAAGTGCCTATAGTCCCAGTTAGGAACTGAGGAAGGCTAAGGAAAGAGAATCAATTAAGCCAAGGAGTTTGAGGTTGCTATGAGCTATGATGCCATGGCACTCTACTAAGGGCAATAAAGTGAAACTCTGTCTCAAAAAAAAAAAAAAAAGAACTTCCTGAATATTTGTGTATCAACTAGCTTTAGCTGTGTGACAACCCTTTCCCTCCAACATAGTGGCTTAAAACAACAAACATTTTTTCATTTCTTAGAATTCTGAAAGTTGGCTGAACCATTCTACTGTTCTGAGCTAACTGGCCTGGTGTTGGTAGGTCTAGGATGACCTAACTTGTTTGGTTAGCTCTCTATCAGCTAGAGATGATGGAAACAATTTGGCTTCATCTCTAGTCATCCAGCAGGCTGGCTTGGGCATACTCACATAGTGGTGGGCACAAGGTTACAAAGAGCAGCAGAGGAAGGCAGGTCCTATTACAGAAGTGGCGCTTTTCATGTTTCTTCATCTTTTTTTTTTTTTTTTTTTTGAGACAGAGTCTCAAGCTGTCACCCTGGGTAGAGTGTTGCGGTGTCATAGCTCACAGCAACCTCAAACTCTTGGGCTTAAGTAATTCTTCTCTTGCCTCAGCCTCCTAAGTAGCTGGGACTACAGGCGCCTGCCACAAGGCCCGGCTATTTTTTTATTGTTGTTGTTGCAGCTGTCATTGTTGTTTAGCAGGCCAGGGTTGGGCTCGAACCCACCAGCCTTGGTGTATGTGGCCAGCGCTGTAACCACTGTGATACAGGTACTGCCCTTATGTTTCTTCTTGTGTCACATTTTCTTTTATTTTTATTTCATATTAATTCTAATTAATATAATTAATTCAATTACACTATTTACATAAAAATATGGAAAGCTTCACAAATTTGTGTGTGATCCTTGTGCAGGGGCCATGCTAATCTCCGTATCAGTCCAATTTTAGTATATGTGCTGCCCAAGCAAGCATTCATGTCACATTTTGTTTGTTTGTTTTTGTTTTGTTTTGAGACAATCTCTGTTGCCTTGGGGAGAGCACCCTGGCATCATAGGCCATAGCAACCTCAAGCTCTTGGGCTCAAGTTATCCTCTTGCCTCAGCCTCCTGAATAGCTGAAACTACAGGCACCTGCCACAATGCCCAGCTAGTTTTTCTATTTTTAGCACAGATAGGGCCTCACTTTTGCTCAGGCTGTCTTGAACTCCTGAGCTCAAGAGATCCTCCTGCCTCAGCCTCCCGTGTGTCACATATTCTAATGTCAAATTAACCAAAGCAAAACTGGTGACAAGGCCCAGATTTGAGTGGGGGGAACAGAATTCCATCTTTTGGTGGGATAATCTGCCAAATGACTTTGCAAACGATAGACATGCAGGGAGAAGAGAATCAGTGGCCCTTTCCTGTATCCCACAATTGGTGATGCGATTTTTGAAAATTGACATAAAAACTTTTTTAAAAAAATGAGACATCTGGCTCAGCACCTGTGGCTCAAGCGGCTAAGGCACCAGCCACATACACCTGTGCTGTTGGGTTTGACTCCAGCCCGGGGCCTGTCAAACAATGACAGCTGCAACCAAAAAATAGCCGGGCATTGTGGCAGGCGCCTGTAGTCCCAGCTACTTGGGAGGCTGAGGCAAAAGAACCACTTGAGCCCAGGAGATGGAGATTGCTGTGAGCTGTGATGCCACAGTACTCTACCCAGGGTGACAGCTTGAGGCTCTGTCTCAAAAAAAAAAAAGATGTCTTCCAGAATACAGAAAATATCTGAGAAGCTAACTTTTAAGAACCTGACAAGCTCCAAATTTCTAGATTCTTGGTCATCTCACCTAGGACTATTAGAATAATCTGACAAAAATAGCCCTAGGGTGCCTGCAGTCCCACCTACTTGGGAGGCTGAGGCAAGAGAATCACTTAAGCCCAAGAATTTGAGGTTGCTGTGAGCTGTGAAGCCACAGCACTCTACCAAGGGTGACATAGTGAGACTCTGTCTCAAAAAAAAAAAAAAAAAAAATTAAAAACAATAGACCTAGGTATAGTTTCTGCAAAACTGGTTGTCCAGAAATGCAAGTGCATAACCTTGGTAAAGTCCTCATTATCCTTCATCAACAACAAGGAGCTGCAGAAGACATTATTAAGTTGCAAGTGACCTTTCACAGGTCATGCTGCAGGAAAATGAAACAACAGGCCATATGCCTCATGGCCCAAGCCCTGCCTGAAGAGATAAGACAGCCAGGCAGGAGAGTGAAATTTTCAGCTTTCATCCAGGTTTTGGCATGGTCTATGAGCCTATGGTTTTAAACTTTTCCTTTTCATAGGCTTGATAAACCTTTGATCTCATTTTATTGGGCAATATTATTATACCACTTTACAAATACAATATTTATTCCACGCTGACCTTAAAAGTCTTTCCTTTCCTCCATGATTTGAAGGGCATTCACAGTTAGTAAAATTCTCAACAATACTAGATATAAGAAGGGAGAGGGTCATATTGTAGGTGCTTGAAAATTTTCAACTATGTGAAGACCAGGAAGGGAGGAAGGAAAGAAAATGAAAGAAATGAATGAAGACAATTTGTTCAGATCCTAGGATAGTTTCTTTTCTTTTCTTTTCTTTTTTTTTTTTTTTTTTTGCAGTTTTTGGCCAGGGCTGGGTTTGAACCCGCCACCTCTGGCATATGGGGCCAGCACCCTACCCCTTTGAGCCACAGGCGCCACCCCCTAGGATAGTTTCTAAGAATGTCCAACTTGGCCTTTTTTTTTTTTCTTTTCTTTTCTTTCCCTCTTTTTTTTTTTTTCCTTCCTTCCTTCCTCCCTTCCTCCCTTCTTTCCTTCATCTTGTTCTGTTGCCAGGGTGAAGTGGTACAGTGTTGTGATCATAACTAACTACAATCTCAAACGCCTGGGCTCAAGTGGTCCTCCCATCTCAGCCTCCCCAGTAGCTGAGACTATAGTTATGTACCCCTATGCCAAGCTAGCTTTTTTTTTTTTTTAATTTATTTACTTTTTTTGTTGTTGTTGTTGCAGTTTGGCCGGGGCCGGGTTCGAACCCACCACCCTTGGTATATAGGGCTGGCACCCTACTCATTGAGCCATAGGTGCCACCAACCAAGCTAACTTTTTAAAAAAAAATTTTTTGTAGAAGGGTCTTGCTATGTTGCTCAGGCTGGTCCTAAATTCATGGCCTTGAGTGATCTTCCTGCCTTTGCCTTCCAAACCACTGGGATGCAAGTGCAAGCCCCCGAGCCCAGCCCCTCAGTTCTTAAAAAGTTAAAACCTATATTAATCAAACTTCATTCTAGTACAAGTGTCAAAGATCTAACCCTAACTGAAATAAGTGGAAAAAAGCAATCACTTGTTTTTGCCCCTCATAAACACACAGGGGAATCTGGCCTTGGGGACTGCTGTCCCATATCTGCCTGTCTCACTACCACTCAGAGGTCATCTGTCCATCAGTCCCTTTGACCGTAAGCAGTCAGCCTTCCTCCATGTGGTGGGTGACAAGGAGGGCAAGGCCCCACACAGCTCAGTGCTCTCCTCACCCAGATCACTGGTACCTTCTCTCTCCAGCTGCTGGATAACATACAGGACTTGGTTCTCTTTACCCTATCCTGTGTGTCACATCCCACTATCCAAGACGATCAGTGTGCCTCTGATTAACCAGACCTACCCAAGCAACTGTAATCTCACCACTCTATGGGGAAAGGGGAATTCCCCAAAGGAAAGAAGGTGGCTATTATGCAACCAACCGGGTAAGGAATGCTGGGCTGGGCAAACAACTGACACCCACTAGAAAAACTATCTCACTACAAATCAGGACTTAATAGAGTTCATTAACTGGCGCTGGATTCAGTAAATATTGTTTGCATCCTATTAAGTGCCAGGAGCTATCTGTTAGGAGCTGGAATAATAAGAATAATCATACCGAAGTCCGTATTCCTCCAAGACTATCCAATTAAACAAATGATCACATATGCACACTGGCTACTGTGATTCTGTATCATAAAATGTTATGGTCTGGGAACACAAGAGATCATGCACTTAATTCTGCTTGGCTGTTGGGGGGTGAAGGGAAGCTACAAAAGATAAGTGCCCTTGAAGTAGGTCTTGAAGTTGCAGTAAAGAGATTGGCTGGTAGAAAGGGACGGGATAGGGTCATTCAAGCAAGAGAAAAGACAGAGGGCAGGAGGTGGTGGATCCTAAGAATGTTGGGGGATCCCCCAGGCTGGCTAGAGTGTGGTGTCATGTGTTTGGTAAGGTGGTAGGCCTCCTAAAGATGCCCATGTCTTTATACCTGGAACCTGTGAATGTTACCTTATCTGGTAAAAGAGACTCTGCACTTGTGATAAAGTTAATGATTTTGTATGTATGTGTGTGTGTGTGTGTGTGTGTGTGTGGTGCATCTCACAGACACGTTTATTCATGCTGTGAGTACACGCTACTTATACAAGTACACAGGGACAGTCCGTGTTCCCATGTGACACAGTTTGCTTAGCTCTATGGGCAGACTGATGGTCCATCTCTTGTGTGCTCCAAGTGAGGCTGGTTAGTGATGACCATGAGCAGGTGCAGGAGCTTTCAAAGCTTTACTTCTTTTATCAGCACTCCTGATTTTATAAACAATGAAGCTCATCATCCCCATTCCGATCCAGATCTCCTGGTAAACTTCAGTATAGTAAGGTTTCATGGGGACCCACACATTTTTTAATAATGCTTTGAAGCATCTGAATCCATTCTGCTTGGCTACATCTTCCAGCTCCATGTCAGTTTTACAGCACATCCTCGGCGCCAAAGCCTTTTTTTTTTTTTTTTTTTTAGATAGAGTCTCAAGCTCTTACCCTGGATAGAGTGCCATGGTATCATACTTCACAGCAACCTCCCACGTGGGCTCAAGCGATTCTCTTGCCTCAGTTTTTCTATTTTGGAGTAGAGGCTGAGGCAAGAGAATTGCTTGAGCCCAAGGGTTTGAGGTTGCTGTGAGCTGTGACACTATAGCACTCTACCAAGGGTGACAAAGTGGGAGTCTCAAAAAAAAAAAAAAATTGGGACTGGGTGTGGTGGCTCATTTCTGTTATCCTAGCACTTTGGGAGGCTGAGACAGATGGATCCTTTGAGCTTGACCCTGAGCACGAGTGAAACCCCATCTCTACTAAAAATAGAAAAACGATCCAGGCATTGTGGCAGATGCCTGTAGTCCCAGTTACTTGTAGCAAGCTAAGAGGATTTCTTGAGCCCAAGAGTTTGAGGTTGCTGTGAGCTATGACATCAGGGTACTCAACCCCAGGATGACAGAGTGAGATTCTGTCTAGAACAAACAAACAAACAAACCAAACCAACCAAACAATAACAACAACAAAAACACTGGGCCAGGGGCAGTGGCTAAGGTCTATAATCCCAGTATTCTGGGATTATAGGCAGTGGTAGGAGGATCTGCCTCAGGAGTTCAAGAGGAGCCTGAGCAATAGCAAACCTGGTATCTACCCCCTAAAACAGAAAAAATGAGCTGGGTGTGGTGGTGCCATCCTATAGTCCCAGCTGTTCTCTACTCAGGAGGCTGAGACAGGAGGATTGCTTAAGTCCAGGAGTTTACATTTGCAGTGAGCTATGACAATGCCATTACACTCTAGCTGGGGTGACGGAGCAAGATGTGTCTCAAAAAATATTGTATTTTGGGCGGCACCTGTGACTCAAAGGAGTAGGGCATCGGCCCCATATGCCGGAGGTGGTGGGTTCAAACCCAGCCCTGGCCAAAAAAAAAAAAAAAAAAAAAAATATATATATATATATATAATATATATATATATATATATAATATATATATATATATATATAGTATTTTTGGAGGGAAGTTGGGAATGTTCTAATCTACAACTTGACTTAGGTATTGATTACAAGGTGTTACAATTGTCAAAAATCACTGAACTGAATACTAAGATCTGCTTTCTATTGTATGTTAATTCTATCTCAGTAAAAAATAAACATACAAGCAATATACTTTTGTACTTGCCTTTGCCTAATAGCATTTAGAATATATGACAGTAAATAGAAGAAATGGAAATGAATGGAAATGTTAGTCATATAACACAAAATTAGCTATTAAATTATATCAAATTAAATTTGACTTGTTACAATATTTTAAAAAAGAAAAGAAAGGAAAAGTTCCTGGACACAGTGGTCGATGCTGATAATCCCAGCAGCATATGGTGACAACTTGTCTCTACAAAAAAAAAAAAATTTTATTTTTTTGAGACGAAGTCTCACTTTATCACCCTGGGTAGAATGCCGTGGTGTCACAGCAACCTCAAACTCTAGGGCTTAAGTGATTCTCTTGCCTGACCCTCCCAAGTAGCCGGGACTACAGGCTCCTGCCACAATACCTGGGTATTTTTTTGTTGCAGTTGTCATTGTTGTTTAGCTGGCCCAGGCCAGGTTTGAACCCGCCAGTCTCAGTGCATGTGGCTGGCACCGTAACCACTGTGCTACAGTGCCAAACCTCAAGCGATTCTCTTGCCTCAGCCTTCTGAGTAGCTGGGACTACAGACATCCGCCACAATCCCTGGCTATTGTTTAGAGATGGGGTCTCACTCTTGCTCAGGCTGGTCTCAAACCCATGAGCTCAGGCAATCCACCTGCATCTGTCTGCCAGAGTGCTAGGATTACAGACATGAGCCACCCCACCTGGCCTACAAGAAAAATTTTAAAACTTAGCCAGGTATGGTGGCACATACCCATAGTCCTAGCTACTTGGGAGGCTAAGATGGGAAGTTCACTTGAGCCCAGGGATTTGAGGTCACAGTGAGCCATGATAATGCCACTTCAGCTTGGGAGACAAAGCAAGACTCTGTCTTTAAAAAAGAAAGAAAAGAAGGAAAGAAAAGGAAGGAAGGAAGAAAAAAAGGAAGGAAGGAAAGAATATCTCTTGGAACATATTTGCACACAGACACACATACATCTGCCAAATTAATTCTGCTTTACAATATGCCCAAGTAGTTTATAAGAATTTTGTTCTAAGCTTTCTTTCTCCTCTATTTACTCTGTAATAAATTGAAGCTGCATATTAAGTTGTTCCTCCAGAATCCAGTTTCCAGTCATCCTGTTTGTGCGCTTTTGACTGTGCCTCTGGGAGCAGTAACTGAGTCAACACTCTCAAGGAGAGAACTCCTTAGAGTTTGGAGAGTTTTGTTCCAGAAGCAACTTTTCCAACTGAGGAGGAGCCTCGGCTTCCATCATGCTCTGTATAAAGGAACTGAGATGTCAGCTTAAACCGTTGCTAGGGACTGGGCCCCACACCTCTCAGGGTGAGGGGGCCAGGACAGGCCTCTGAAATGACATCTATTACCAAAGCCAGCTTGTGGATATAGTGGGAAAAGGCATTGTGGTTGTTTTTTTCTTCTTCAACTTTATCAGCTCTAACTCAGACCCTGCTGAAGTGGAAGAGAAGAGAGAAGTTAGAAAGCTCTATAAGGAGAAAGGAAGGCTTGCAGAGGGTGGGCATGTCGGACCTCTGGACTCACACGGAAGTGGTATAAACTTAATACTCTCCTTTTCCAGAGCGACAATAAAGTAATAATTAGGGCTGGGTGTGATGGCTCAGGCCTATAATCCCAGCACTTTGGGAAGCTGAGGCAAGAGGCTAACTTGAGCCAAGAGTTGAGGCTGCAGTCAGCTGTGATGATGCCACTGCACTCTGGCCTGGTGACAGGATAAGGCCCCATCCCCTATCCCCTAAAAAAATGAGGAACTGGGAGCTATATACTTTACATTCCAAGTCCCAAAATTAGGGGAGATCGTACAGCAGAGTGGTAACAAGCCCAGAGTTTGGGTCAAATGATGCCAAAATTGAGAATTACCTTTATCACTTATCAGCTATGGGACCTCAGTCAACACTGGCCAAGTCCCATCCTATCTCTAATGAGCCTTGGTTTCCTGGTATGTGTAAATGTGTTAGGATTGAATGAAACAATACAAGGAAAGTGTTCAGCACAGTAAATAGAAATTCAACAAGTATGAGCTGGCCTTGGAATCAAACATGCCAAAACAGCAGGATAGGACTTGCTTCCATTTCTTTTTTTGAGACAGAGTCTCACTGTGTCACCCTCAGCAGAGTTCTGTAGCATCATAGTTCACAGCAACCTCAAACTTTTGGGCTCAAGTGATTCTCTTGCCTCACCCTCCTGAGTAGCTGGGACTACAGGTGCCTACCACAACACCTAGCTATTTTTTTTTTTTTTTTTTTTTTTGAGACTGACTCTCACTATGTCACCCTTAGTAGAGTGCCTAGAGTGCCATGGTGTTTCAGTTCACAACAACCTCAGATTCTTGGACTTAAGTGATTCTCTTACCTCAGCCGCCTAAGTAGCTGGGACTACTTCCAGCGGCTAGGGTACCCACCAAAACGCCTGGCTATTTTTTTGTTGTAGTTGCTGTTGTTGTTTGGTAGGCCCAGGCTGGGTTCAAACCCTCCAGCCTCTGTGTATGTGGCCAGCACCCTAGCTGCTGAGCTACAGGTGCCAAGCCCTATTTTGTTTTTTAGAGATGGGGTCTTGCTCTTGTTCAGGCTGGTCTTAAACCTGTGAGATCTGACAGTCCACCCACCTCAGCCTCCCAGAGTGCTAGGATTATACCCGCCTCGGCCTCCTAGAGAGCCACCACGCCTGGCTTTGCTTCCACTTGAAATTCTCAGCAAGTGTGAGGGTCCTCTGTTAGCTCTGGGTCTGGATTGCCTTATTGGGGTGACCAGTTCTTTCCTTGGATTTTCTTGGTCTGTTTGTGTTCACACAAACTAACAGTAATCCAATCAGGGTTCTTTTTTTTTTTTTTTTTTTTTTTGTAAAGACAGAGTCTCACTTTATCACCCTCAGTCGAGTGCTGTAGCATCACAGCTCACAGCAACCTCCAACTCCTGGGCTTAGGCCATTCTCTTGCCTCAGTCTCCCGAGTAGCTGAGACTACAGGCGCCTGCCACAAGGCCCAGATGTTTTTTTTTTAATATTTTTAATTTTTTTTTTTTTTCAATTTCAACTAGCTTGTACGTTCTTCCTTGTTCGAAGTACTCTTTTTTGGTGTTCATTTTCTTCTTCCTCTGGAGATGCTGTGCTGTATTTGATGTTAAGTAGAGACGGGGCTCTGGCTCAATGTTGGTCATACTGGTCTTGAACCTCTGAGCTCAGGCAATCCACCCGCCTCGGCCTCCCACAGCGCTGGGACTACAGGAGTGCACCACCACGCCCGGCCCGCCCAGATGTTTTTCAGGGTTCTTTAGCACTGATTACCACCCTCCCCACAAGAATATTAACTCAGAGGTGAAAAGGTAACTTTTTTTTTTAGAGACAGAGTCTTACTCTATGGCTCTCGGTAAAGTGCTGTGGTGTTACAGCCCACAGCAACCTCCAACTCCTGGGCCGAGACGACTCTCTTACCCCAGCCTCCCAAGTAGGTAGGACCACAGGCACCCGCCACAACGCCTGGCTATTTTTTTGTTGCAGTTTGGCCGGGGTCAGGTTCGAACCCACCACCCTGGTTATATGGGGCCGGCGCCCTACCCACTGAACCACAGGTGCTGCCCTGAAAAGGAAACTTTTTTTTTTTTTTTTACAGTATATACATTGTATTTCTTTAAACTTTTACATAGTTAACACCTTAGTGACTTTTAAATACCATTACTCAGAATAGGTATCTACTCTATAGTTTATTCATACTTCCACATGGTCCTCTCCCTTATTTTACCTTTTTTTAAAAATTAAATCATAGCTGTGTACATAAATGTAATCATGGGGTACAAAAGGAAACTTTTTAAAGAGTTCACCCAAAAGGTAGCCCTCTCCTGTGGGCCATTAAACAACTCACCAAGAGGAGGAGAGGGCTTGGTGTAGGTTTATCTTTTTCCAGATTGTCTTGTTTCTAAAAGCAGTGGAACATTCTTTTTTTTTTTTTAGAGACAGTCTCACTTTGTCACCCTTGGTAGAGCGCTGTGGTATCACAGCTCACAGCAACCTCCAGCTCTTGGGTTTAGGTGATTCTCTTGCCTCATCCTCCTGAGTAGCTGGGACTACAGGCGCCTGCCACAATGCCCGGCTATTTTTTTGTTGCAGTTTGGCCGGAGCTGGGTTTGAACCTGCCACCCTCAGTATATGGGGCCGGCACTCTACCCACTGAACCACAGGTGACACCCGCAATAGAACATTCTGAGTGACAACTTTGAGGGGTAGGGGGGCCCAAGGGAGAGGAGGACTCAGCAGACCCAGCAGACAGAGGAGGAAAGGGAAAGGAGGAAGCCTTAGCATATTACTCTGGCCAAACAGAGCCAGGAATCTCACCAACAAGAAAGTGCAGATTGGCAGCAAACAAAGGGATCCTGTAAGGATTTTTAGGAAGGATTCTGGGCTATAGCATGGGGCCTTCTCTGTCCAGAGCCAGGAGAATTCTGGCAGCAGCCTCCAGTCCAGGCGTGTTCCCACATAATTGAAGTCGAATGTGTGTGTGTGTGTGTATGTGTGTGTGTGTGTGAGGGAGAGGCCTCAGCGTTCTGCTTCCTGGCTGCAGAATCCTTAGCATACTGCAGTTGGCCCTGTTTGGGATCAAAGCCAGTTAGTGTTGATTTTCTGCAGCGTGGAAACAAATGCAATGAAGCTGTTTTCCTGAGGCATGCATTCTGAAAGGAGGATTTCAATTTTTTTCCCCAAGGACAGGTGGGGTGGGGAGGTGGGGGAGTCTGATGTGGCTCTTCTATTGCTGTCCTTTTTGCAAATGGTTGGGCTCATAACTTCCATGTTCGGGATACAAGTGTGTACCCCTACAGCTAAGTCTGTGCTTTTCACATAAGATAATTCCTAAAAAATATTGCTGGAAGACCCTCTGGCCATGTGTGATAAGTCACAATTTGGTTGTTCTGATTGCAAGAGAGCAACTCTTTGTTCCTCCCCAAATTTTCCATTTACTCTTCTTTGCTTCTAGGTCTTTCTCTGTGATCTGTTCTTCTGCCTCAGAAATGAGTGTTCCTTCTTTTCAGTTAGCACTGAAGATTTTTGGTACTGTTATGTTAATGATGTAAAATAATATGGACAAGTCTCTTGAGTTATGGAAACACCTCATTCTTTTACATGGGGCTTGAACTTGCCCAGTTCTCTAGGGAAAGTCTGAACTTTTGCCTACTGAGCCATAACCAAGAGACTGAGGATTTAGAATCAAATGTCGATAGAGCTGGAGGATGTTGGTTGGCTCTTCCTTTTTAAATGAGGGGGGAAAAAAGTTCACATGGGCTAGGACTTGCTGTTTCTTCTGGGCAAAAGATGGCAGAAGACATCTGCAGGGAGGTCAGTTCAGAACCATTTTTCTTACTTGACATTTATGCTCAGTGTTGTAGGTTTACTTTTATCTTTTGAAAAGAACTGCATCATTATACTAGGGTAGATTTATCTGGGGTATTGTAAACCTTCACGTTCTAGGACCTCACGTTGCATGTGATTTCATTCTCTAATTTCCCCTCCTAGACAAACCTCCCTGCGTTTATTTTAAGGCAACTTCGAGCTGGATCTAAAAGGAGTCTTGGGTCAGGGGATTTAGAACAAGGTCTGAAAAGAAACAAAGCTGCTTTAGTTCACTTGGTGAGCTTGGTAATTAGCCTTGGAGTAACAAATGTTATCTGCACCAGCATAGCTCTGTGCCAAGTACCAAAACTGCATTTTTCACATGATTCCAGTGAGTTTTTTTTTCTTTTTTCAGAGAGAAGTTTTTGACCCAAAGTTACTCAACATTAGGCCCCAAAGACCCCAATCATCTTGAATAAACAGATTGTTCATCTCTTCTTTTCAAGCAGCAAGGGTCCAAAATCCAGATTGAGGACCAGCTACAGAACTCCTTTCATGTCTTCCTAAGTTTCCAGAGTTACAGTGAGAGATGATTCAATATTCATGAAAAGTATATTAGCTATAATGATTCTGAAATAGTTTTGGGTTTGGGAAGTGCAAGTTTCAAAATTAATGTCTGATAGAATTTAAGGTCATAAGTAAGCATTCCATGACAGCATGTGAATTTCAGGGATACAAGGTAAAGTAGGGTTGGTTATCATCAAAAAATGAGAAGAGGCCCCTTCTCTAAAAATAGCCAGGTGTTGTGGAGTCTGAGGCAAGAGAATCGCTTGAGCCCACGAGTTGGAGGTTGCTGTGAGCTATGACACCACAGCATTCTACCAAAGGTGACAAAGTGAGACTCTGTCTCAAAAAAAAAAAAAAAAAAAGGCCAGGTGCAGTGGCTCACGCCTGTAATCCTAGCACTCTGAGGCCGAGGTAGGTAGATTGCCTGAGCTAACAGGTTTGAGACCAACCTGAGCCAGAGAGAGACCCTGTCTCTAAAAATAGCTGGGCATTATAGCGGGCACCTGTAGTCTCACCTACTTGGGAGGCTGAGGCAAGAGAATAGCTTGAACTCAAGAATTAGAGGTTGGTTGGGCGGTGCCTGTGGCTCAAGGAGTAGGGCGCCAGCCCTGTATGCTGGAGGTGGCAGGTTCAAACCTGGTCCCAGCCAAAAACAACAAGGACAAAACAAACATACAAACAAAAAAGAATTAGAAGTTGCTGTGAGCTATGATGGCATAGCTCTCTACTGAGGGTGACAAATTGAAACTCTGTCTCAAAAAAAAAAAGAAGATGGGTGTAAAAGAGTTGATTATGACCATTAATCAGGATAAATAGGTCATCCCTTACTCCCAGTACAAAATAAAAGAAACCTTATATAACATCCCTGAAGTCCCTTAGTGCACAAAGGCAAAGAAATTTTTTTTTTTTTGAGACAGAGCCTCAAGCTGTTGCACTGGGTAGAGGGCCATGGCATCACAGCTCACAGCAATCTCCAGCTCTTGGGCTTAAGTAATTCTCTTGCCTCAGCCTCCCAAGTAGCTGGGACTACAGGTGCCCACCAGAACCCCCGGCGCTGTTGCAGATGTCATTGTTGTTTAGCAGACCTGGGCTGGGCTTGAAACTGCCAGCTCTGGTGTATATGGCTCACACCCTAAACACTAAACTACGGGTGCCAAGCCAACAATTTTTTTTTTTTTTTGTAGTTTTTGGCCAGGGCTGGGTTTGAACCCGCCCCCTCCGGCATATGAGGCCGGCGCCCTACTCTGTTGAGCCACAGGCGCTGCCCTAATAATGTTTTTCATTTGCTTCAGGTAGACCACAGAACAACTTCTAGGGGTAGAAAATCAACTTTACCTGGCAGAGAAGAAGTTGACACTTGGTGTTTGGAATAAAATTGTGGCTCAGTGCCCTTAGCACAGTTGTTATAGTGCCAGCCACATACACCGAGGCTGGTGGATTTGAACCCAGCCCAGGCCAGCTAAACAATGACAACTGCAATAAAAAATAGTTGGGAATTGTGGCGGGCACCTGTAGTCCCAGCTACTTAGGAGGCTGAGGCAAGAGAATTGCTTGAGCCCAAGAGTTTGAGGTTGCTGTGAGCTGTGACATCATAGCACTCTACTGAAGGCAACATAATGAGATTCTATCTCAAAAAAAAAATAGAGTAAGACTTGGGGTTCCTGAAGGGAAAAGCTTTTCTTCTTATTGCTTTACTCTTCAGTATCATTTAAAAATTTTAACTTTTCTGGGGCAGCACTTGTGGCTCACGGAGTAGGGCACTGGCCCCATATACTGGAGGTGGCGTGTTCAAACCCAGCCTTGGCCAAAAACCACACACACAAAAAAATTTTTTTTTTAAACTTTTGGCCAGGCACAGTGACTCACACCTGTAATCTTAGCACTCTGGGAGGCCAAGGTAGGTGGTTTGTTTGAGCTCAGGAGTTGTCTACAGCACTCTACAGAGGGTGAGACTCTGTCACAAATTTTTTTTTTTTTTTTTTTTTTTTTTTTTACTTTTACAGTACTATGCAGATATTCTAGGACTCTCATTTCAAGACTTTTACAAGCAAGAATGAAAAAGGACCAACCAGCAGCAGAGGGTTGCTAAATTTGATAGCCAGATCTTTGGGTAGTTTAGATGTCCCCACCTTTAAGGAAAAGGAGCTGGTTCTTTGGTTCTTTTTTTTTTTTTTTTTTTCCGAGACAGATCCTCAAGCTGTCACCCTAGGTAGAGTACTGTGGCATCACAGCTCACAGCAACCTCCAACTCCTGGGCTCAAGCCATTCTCCTGCCTTTGCCTCCCCAGCAGCTGAGACTACAAGCGCCTGCCACAACGCCCAGCTATTTTTTTTTTTTTTTTTTGAGACAGAGCCTCAAGCTGTCGCCCTGGGTAGAGTGATGTGGCATCAGCTCACAGCAACCTCCAACTCTTGGGCTCAAGCCATTCTCCTGCCTCCGCCTCCCAAGTAGCTGGGACTACAGGTGCTGGGCACAGTGCCGGGCTATTTTTTGGTTGCAGCCATCATTGTTATTTGGCGGGCCCAGGCTGGATTTGAACCTGCCAGCTCAGGTGTATGTGGCTGGCGCCTTAGCTGCTTGAACCACAGGCACCAAGCCAGCCCGGCTATTTTTTGGTTGCAGCCGTCATTGTTGTTTGGCAGGCTGGGCTAGATTCGAACCCGCCAGCTCAGGTGCATGTGGCTGGCACCTCAGCAGCTTGAGCCACAGGCGCCAAGCCAAGGAGCTGGTTCTTAAGAGACACTTTGATTTCCTTTCAATGCCTAAAAAGAAGAGAAAAGTAATGCTGCACAATCGCTATGTAGCAGTTAATTCAGCTTTATCCTGGAGAAAACAAAATCGTTAAGAAAGACATTCCTTTTCTTGATAAGCCTATGAACTTCATCCCACAAGTCAAAGTATGCTACCAGCCTAAGCAACATGACATTGTGCACAGCAGCCAAATCTTATGGATCGCATTTGTAGCTTTTGTATGCTGACTGCACTAGGAGAGGGGTTTCCAAAAGATGACAGACGGTTGGTCATTGTGAGTTGCCAAGTTCTCCACATTCTGCTGGCTGCCTGTTGAAATCACTTTCTCAGCCCTTCTTTTGAGGACAACTTTGCTGTGCAAGCTGGGAGGATAGTTGCTTCAATGCTTTACATTGTTCAATGTATCCTAATAAGCCATATTTGTGACAGTTGCAACCCCCTCACTGGCAAGAAAAAAAAACAAAACAAAAAATCTCAGCTTGGTACAGGGCCTGGAAAAATGTCTCAGGTATAAAAATTGATGGCTTTTAACCTACAAAAGAGTTGTGTGCTTGAGTCTTCCCCTATCACCACCCCTTCCCTCATTCAGATAATTTTCCCTAGTCTATGTGTGGTTCACCTACTTTTCTTTCTTTTTTTTTGGCTGGGGCTGGGTTTGAACCCACCACCTCTGGCATAAGGGGCCAGCGCCCCACTCCTTTGAGCCACAGGCACTGCCCTGGTTTACCTACTTTTCATTAGTTTGGGAAACTGAAGGAAAGGGCTGAAAGATGAATAATCTAGCTGCAAACTATATTGGGCAGTTATAGATTTTTTTTTTTTTTTTTTGCAGTTTTTGGCCAGGGCTGGGCTTGAACCCACCACCTCCGGCACATGAGGCCGGCACCCTACTCCTTTGAGCCACAGGCGCCGCCCAGATTTTTTTTTTTTTAATGAGATGGAGTCTCACTCTGTTGCCCAGCCTGGAATTCAATGGTATGATTATAGCTCACTGAAGCATTGAACTCCTGGGCTTAAGAGATCCTCCGGCCTCAGCCTCCTTAGTAGCTTGGATTATAGGCATGAGTTACCAAGTCCAATTTAGGGACTGATTTTTATGTTGCCTTTTTTTTGAGACAGAGTCTCACTTAGTTGCCCCTAGGTAGAGTGTCATGATGTCATAGCTCACAATAACCTCAAACTCTTGGGTTCAAGAGATTCTCTTGCCTCAGCCTCCCAAGTAGCTGGGACTACAAGCACCCACCACAATGCCTGGCTATTTTATTTATTTATTTTTGTAGAGACAGTTTCACTTTATTGCCCTCGGTAGAGTGCCGTGGCATCACACAGCTCACAGCAACCTCCAGCTCCTGGGCTTAGGTGATTCTCTTGCCTCAGCCTCCTGAGTAGCTGGGACTTCAGGCACCCACCACAATGCCCGGCTATTTTTTTATTGCAGTTCAGCCGGGGCCGGGTTTGAACCCCCCACCCTGGGTATCTGGGGCTGGCAACCTACCCACTGAGCCACAGGTGCCGACCTATTTATTTATTTTTTGAGACAGAGCCTCAAGCTGTTGCCCTGAATAGAGTGCTGTGGCATCACAGCTCACAACAACCTCAAACTCTTGGGCTCAAGCGATTCTCATGCCTCAGCCTCCCAAGTAGCTGGGACTACAGGCACCTGCCACAGCACCCAGCCATTATTTTGGTTGTACCTGTCATTGTTGTTTGGCAGGCCGACGGCTGGATTTTTAACCTGCCAGCTCTGATGTATGTGGCTGGTGCCTAAGCTGCTTGAGCTACAGGTGCTGAGCCCTGGCTATTTTTTTTAGAGATGATGTCTTGCTCTGGCTCAGGGTAGTCTTGAACTCCTGAGCTCAGGTAATCCACCTCAGCCTCCCAGAGTGCTAGGATTACAGGCATGAGCCACTGCACCCGGCCCTATGTTGCTTTCTAAATCCAAGCCATTGACACTGTCATACATTATTAGATACATGTGCCCAAGCAAATGTCAATGAGAGACACAAATTTCACACAGGGCAGAATAATTTCAAAGTTTGGCTATTTTAATGCAATTTCATTGTTCAAGGTATGTGGTCTATTAAGTGGTTCATTTCCATCCTGAAGAAAACACTAACAGCTTCTATCTTATGTAATTTTGTCAATTGACTTTTTTTTTTTTTCTTAAAAAAAAACAAAAAAACATTTTCTTTACATATCTTGATAAGATTTTTTATTTTCCTGGAACATATTTTTTTTAAACCTTCAAGTAGTTGGGAAATATTTGCCTCTTTGCTCATTCCTCTGGACATAGCCTTTCAGAGCATTTATCCACCTGTGCTGAAAAATCTCTGTTCTCCCAGCTGGTGGCAGGGCTCTGTGGTGGAGGCGATCACAGAGAAATGAGGAGGAGCCAGCTTTGTAAACTACTTCTAATTCTCTTCATTAGTATGCTATGATCCACCCCAGCTTCTGCAAGGTCAGACATGCAAGACAAATACTTGGCCAAAACAGCAGGATTCTAACTAGTGTAAAAATAGATTTTAAATAAAATAGAATCTCTATAGGAAAGAGAATTAGGTTATGCTTTACATTCCCACTCTTGCTTTAAGATATCTATATATGTAAGTCCAAGGAGAACTTAGAGAGTTGGTCTGCCCTAAGGAAAAATTAAGAATGTCTGAGTACATTCATTTTGCAAAGTTATAGGTAGGGTGTTTTGGGAAATGCTCAAGCACATCCCACAAAAATGGATGGTGATGCGATTGATATGTTAACACAAGTAACATGTAAGACATTTAGGGCAAACAGGATGAGGCCTGACCACAGGCTAAAAAATAATTCCAAAATGTGATAATTTGAAACCTTTGGCTAATTATAAAGCAAGAAATAAAACTCACCACTTACCAGTATATCTTATCAGCCTATTCATCTACCTCACCTAGAAGCTAAATTCCAACATGGGTCTTACTTTAGGTTTGTTTAATTACTGCATGTTATGAATTATTTGATGTTTATGGTTCTACAGAAAAGTACATGGACCCTCTGTTGGCCCACAACAAGCATTATGAGACTGTTTTAAAGGGGGCTCTTTTGAAATTCTAATTTTAGGATTTAGAAACAGCCTTTGGTTGTATCTTGAAAGCATAATTGAAAATCTGCCCAAGCTCCCTCTAGCTGCAACCTGAACATGCAGCC
This sequence comes from Loris lydekkerianus, assembly GCA_963574355.1. NCBI lineage: Eukaryota > Metazoa > Chordata > Mammalia > Primates > Lorisidae > Loris > Loris lydekkerianus. Next base: position 21,708 of record CAUYPK010014870.1, read on the forward strand.
CAATCTTTTGTAAACATTTAGAAAATACTGAACCCAGCAAAATACACAATTAGCTAGTCAGAGAACTCACTGTACATTTTCCCATGGATGATAAATCTCCCTGCTTATTTTTGCTAGATGCTAGGAAATCCACTCGGAGATTTGAATCTTGGAGCAGCCATTAAGCCCCCTTCTTAGTTGAGGTTCATAATGACGTATGGAGTCACCAAAAATAAACAGTGGAACTGCCACCATTTTTCCTACACTGAGGCTACTCAATATGCCCCAGCTTGTTTTTCCTGGCTAGCCCCAGAGCAAGAAGATATGACTGCTGGTGACAAGCCAGTGCCCAGTTTACAACCCAGCCTCTTTTCATGTAAGATTCAAGCAATTCTTCAATTCCCCAGAGGAAGAGAGGGATGACAATGATAGGAGACTAATACTAAGGAATTTCCACAATCCCTCAGTTGCCAATGGGAACCTCTCTTTAGCAGCTATGACCTCAGGGAGGTTTGGTACTTTAGTGCTAGGTAACTTTACTTTGAGGTAACAACAACAACAAAAATAATCTTAAGCCTACCCCAGAACTGTATGTCAAATACACCAACTCCATAAATATAATGGAAAAATGCACAGCAGAATTGGCGCAACTACCAAGCAGGAAGGCAAAATTGTCATTAGAATGTCTGAGGTTAGGGAACTTATTACACCTTACTGCCCCTTCCCTCAGCTCTCCCAGGCAGCTCCCTCTACATTCACTATACCACACACTAGCAAATGAAAGAGCCAAACAATTGCTGCTTGATCCTCACTTGTACTTATTAGGGCCCACCCTCACATTTAGCTGAAAATCCCAGCACACCCTCGTGGTGTCAGGGACAACAGTCTGTTCTCTGAAGGTCACTTGCCCCTCTTGCTGCGCCCCTTCCTTGAGGGCAGCTTCCCACTGCTGCCTGAAGAAGGGGGGCTTGGGGCTGAGGCCATGGCGATGTTGATCTGTCCCTCTTGGATTTCCTGCCGCGTCTCGGCAGGCAAGTGGTTGATCTTTTGCTGTGTCTCCAGGTAGAACATGACGTCGCGCAGCTGTTCCTGAATCTCGGTGATCTGCAGATCTTTTTGGTCACAGGTCTCCTTCAACACCCTCTCCTCCTCCTTCAACTTGTTCTGCAGGAGGACTTGGTTGGCTCGCAAACACTTGTTCATTTCCTGCTCCTCTTTCAGCTCGGTGGTGAGTTTGGCCACTTTCGTGTTTAGCTGAGTACACCTTTTATAAAACAAAGGAAGACAAAAGCACGTTTTTCACTTGCTGACACAGTGCCCTTTCTGTTCTGGGATTGAACGAGAAGCCATGACCTCAGAATCCATTTAGGACAGATCCCTTTCTCCAGTGGTGAGGGAGATTGGCTTGCTGCTAATGCAGTCAGCCACAGAAAGCAAGAATTTTGCTCTAGTTAACACAAGCATACCTTTAAGACTTTTTTTTTTTTTTTTTTGAGCATCATAAATTTTTCAATAGCAGAAATTATTCAATGAATCATGGTAAACTTCAACCACTTCTCTGTTTTGCCATCAGTTGTTAAACTGGTGTCTTACAGATGACAGGTATGATAAGGAAGTTATGAGGAAAAGTGACATTCTTGGACAGTCAAGTGTTCTGATCTCACTACATTTGCTGGAGAAGAAAAAAGGTGCTTAGTCTAACCAGAGGGTTTTAAGAATTCGAAGTGCCCTATTCTTGATGCTCAATCTTACTTATAAGTAAAGACCTGCAAAATAAAACACCATTTGAGGTACTGGGTTTTTTTTGACACAGTCTCTCTGTCGCCCCTAGGTAGAGTGCTGTGGCATCATAGCTCACAGCAACCTCAAACTCTTAGGCTTAAGCTATCCACTTGCCTCAGCCTCCTGAGTAGCTGAGAAATAGGTGCCCACCTAATGCCCAGCTAGTTTTTTAGTAGAGACAGGGTCTCACTCTTGCTCAGGCTGTCTCAAACCCATGAGCAAAGGCAATCCACCTGCCTCAGCCTCCCACAGTGCAAGGATTACAGGTATGAGTCACTGTGCTGGCCTTGAGGTACCATTTTTATGTTATCAGAATGCCAAACATCTCAGACATGGGAAAATGTACTCTATTATACATTGGCACAGGAGCATAAACTGGTACAAACTCTTTGGAAGTCAATTTGGCAATAGCCAGTAAAAAAACTTTACACTGCCTTTGACCTAGCTATTTTACTTTTAGAAATTTATCCCACAGATAAATTTTTTTGCTCCATACTCAACACCTTTGGCCTTTAATTTCTACCCAAGACCAGAGCATATACCCCTCCAGGTTAGATTTAGTCTCTTTCCTAACTGCCAATTCTCAGCCATCACTATTCAGAGAAGCTGCAGGTTCTGAAGGCAAAGAAATTGCTTTCTACAGGTAATAATGGAAGACACGTGCATATACCACAAGCATGCAGATATCATGAGAGATATCTCATGGCTTCCATGTGCCCTGAAATACAGCATTTTCTTTTATTTTTGTTTTAATTTTTATTTTTATTTTTTGAGACAGAGTCTCACTTTGTCTCCCTCAGTAGAGTGCCATGGTGTTACAGCTCACAACAACCTCAAACTCTGGGGCTTAAGGGATTCTCTTGCCTCAGCCTCTCAAGTAGCTGGGACTATAGGCGCTCACCACAATGCCTGGCTATCTTCTTTTACTTTTTAATCGGGGTCTCACTCTGTTACCCAGGCCTTACTGTAACCTCAAACTCCTAGGCTCAAGCAATCCTCTTGCCTCAGTCTACCAAGTGGCTGGGACTATAGATGCATGCCACTATCCCCAGCCAATTCTTTTATAGAGACAAGATCTATGTTGCCTAGGCTGCCTTTCAACTCCTGGCCTCAAGTGATCCACCTACCGTGCATTTTTTTTTTTTTTGGAGACAGAGTCTCACTTTTACTTTGTCACCCTGGGTAGAGTTCTGTGGTGTCACAGCTCACGGCAACCTCAGACTCCTGGGCTCAAGCGATTCTCTTGCTTCAGCCTCCCAAGCAGCTGGGACTACAGGCACCTGCCACAACGCCTATTTTTTTGTTGCAGTTGTCGTTGTTTAGCTGGCCAGGACCAGGTTTGAACCTGCCAGCCTTGGTGCATGTGGCTGGCACCATAACCACTGTGCTACAAGTGCTGAACCTACCCTGCATTTTTTTAATAAACAAGAAGTCATAGTAAGTTTGCTTCACAAATAGAGAAACCTCTTACTTAAAATCTGGTGATATGTACACTTGAAAATGAGGGTGTTTCATTAGGAAAGAAGTATATTATCTGTTTTTAGAGCCTGTGACAATAAAATGGCTAATGTAAAGAACAGACCAAGTATACCTACTTTCTTTCCACAGACTGCTTTTCTTTTAGGAGATCATTTAGTCTGTGCTCCAGATTATCACACTTCTCAATTGTTTCTTTAAATTTTGTCTTCATGTTGTTAATCTGAAAGATAAACAGAAATCCGATTCATTTTACAAAGACAAAATTGTGTGGTCTTTGGGGCTAATATCATAATTTTCCCCCCAACTATCTGTATGTAAATTGACAAACCAAATTTAGAAAAGGTGAGACTATCACTTTAAGGAATTTCTATAATAGGAATGAAAGTGTTGAAAAAAAATTTTTTTTCTCCGTATCAGGATGAACAAGGACCCAGAGTTGTTGAATATTAAGCAAAATTGCTCACTATGCTGCCCAGGCTGGAGTGCAGTGACTATTCACAGGGGTGATCATTACACACCACAGTATCAAACTTCTGGGCTCAAGAAGTTTGAGCCTCTCCCTTCTGAGGAGCTGGAACTACAGGTGTTGGACCACTGCACCTCGGAGTTTCCCATTCTTAATTTATTATTGTTGTTTTTTTTCTCCTGAGGTTACATTCCAAAATTTATCATCCATTGGTAATCTAAGAAACTTATGATAGCCAATGCTAGTTTGTATTTTTCTTATGTACCACAAAGCCACGTGATAAATAAGAAGTCTACATTTTTTGAGTTTTATTTATAAAGACAATATATAGAAAACTAATTCATATTACATAGTTTTAGAAAGTTAAAAGAACTTAAAAATTCTGGTATACAATGTATCAGATGGCAGCAATCCTAGCTAAGAGTATGTTGGAATCTAGCTAGGTAGACATTGGGTAGACTTTATAGACCTGGGAATTGCCTCAACTGCACTGAAGATTAAGTGAGATGGACAAGTAGGGAGACTGGGTGGGCTAAGAGGCAATAACAATAGGAACTGAAAGTGACTGAAATTTAAATCCTATGGTCTATGCATCAGCTAGGTGTTTCGTGAGCAGTATTTTATTTATTCCTTTTTTTTTTTTTTTTTTAACATTGCGGGTCTCACTCTGTTGCCCAGGCTAGAGTGTTAATCAGAGCTCACTGCAGCCTTGTGTGCTTAGACTCAAGTGATCCTCCCACCTCAGCCTCCCAAGTATCTGAGACTACAGGCTCATTACACTGCACTGGCTACTTGAAAAAACTTTTTGTAGACACAGGGTCTTAGTATGTTCTCTAGACTGGTCTCAAACTCCTGGGCTCAAGGGATACTCCTGCCTTGGCCTCCCAAAGTGCTAGGAGCTATTAGCTACCATGTGCAACTTCATTTATTCGGTATTGTTTTTTGGGGAGAGACAAGAGTCTCATTTTGTTGTTGTTGTTGTTTTAGAGATATTAACCTCAGCAGATTGCCGTGGCATCACAGCTCACAGCAACCTCCAACTCCTGGGCTTAGGCGAATCTCTTGCCTCAGCCTCCTGAGTAGCTGGGACTACAGGTGCCCGCCACAATAGCCAGCTAATTTTTGTTGTAGTTTGGCCAGAGCCAAGTTTGAACCTGCCACCCTCAGTATATGGGGCCAGCACCCTATTCACTGAGCCACAGGCGCCACCCCAGAGTCTCACTTTGTCACCCTTGGTAGAGTGCCGTAGCATCATAGCTCACAACAACCTCATTTTCCTGGGCTCAAGTGATTCTCTTGCCTTAGCTTCCCAAGTAGCTGGGACGACAGGCACCCACCACCATGCCCAGCTATTTTTAGAGTTGCTCCTGCTCAGGTTGGTCTCGAACCTATGAGCTCAGGCAATCCACCTTCCTCAGCCTCCCAGAGTGCTAGGATTATAGGCATGAGCCACTGTGCTCAATCCATTTATTCCTTTTAACAAGCCTGTTCCTTAGGTTAAGTCAATTTTTGCAATGTGTTCAAGGTCACTGAGGCAGAGTAGGATGGATCCAGGACTGGACCCAAAGTCTGGGTCCAAAGCCAACTTCTAAACTTTTCTCTATACTATACTGGAGAACAAAGCTCTACAGCAAAGTAAAAGTGATCTCTTGGCTAGATCTAAACTTCTAGTAGAGATCCTATACATGATGCATACAACATCCATTAGCGCAGAGAAAGAGTCATCACTTTTTTTTTTTTTGTAAGACAGTCTTACTATGTCACCCTTAGGTAGAGTGCTATGGTGTCACACCTCACAGCAACCTCCAACTCTTGGACTTTAGCGATTCTCTTGCCTCAGCCTCCCAAGTAGCTGGACTACAGGCACCCGCCACAACATCCAGCTATTTTTCATTGGAATTGTCATTGTTATTTAGCTGGCCTGGGCTGAGTTCGAGCTTGTCAGCCTCGGTATATGTGGCCAGCACTGTAACCACTGTGCTATAGGCACCGAGCTGGGTCATCACTTTTAACTTTTCTTTTTTGAGACAGAACTTCACTTTGTTGCCCTGAGTAGACTGCCATGGCGTTGTTATAGCACACGGGAACCTCAAACTCTTGAGCTCAAGCATTCAATTCTCTTGCCTCAGTTTTTCTGTTTTTTAGTAGAGATAGGGTATTTCTGCACCTGGCCAATTTTAACATTTTTTTTTTTTTTTTTTTAAAGACAAGAGTCTCACTTTATCACCCTTGGTAGAGTGCCATGGCGTCACAGCTCACAGCAACCTTCAACTCCTGGGCTTAGGCAATTCTCCTTCTGGGTAGCTGGGACTACAGACGCCTGGTACAATGCCCAGCTATTTTTTTGTTGCAGTTTGGCCGGGTCCAGGCTCGAACCCACTACCCTCTGTATATGGGGCTGGTGCCCTACCCACTGAGCCACAGGCACCACCCTAACCTTTCTTTTTAAACATTTTCCATACAGCCTACTTAGTAAATCTCTAATAGCACTGCCTTAAAAAATACATATATAAGGTTGGCACAGTGGCTCATGCCTATAATCCTAGCACTTTGTAAGGCTGAGGCAGATGGATCGCTTGAGCTCAGGAGGTCCAGACCAGCCTGAGCAAGAGCGAGACCCCATCTCTACTAAAAATAGTAAAACTAGCCAGGTGTAGTGGCACACATGTGTAGTCCCAGATACTTGGGAGACTGAGGCAAGATGAATGCTCAAGCCCAAGACTATAAGGTTGCTATGAGCTATGATGATGCCACAGCACTCTATCTAGGGTACAGAGTGAAACTCTGTGCCAAAAAACAAAAAAGCAACTGTTGTGTAGGAACTGACTTTATAGCCAATCTCATTAAGTTTGAAAAACACGTACGGGAGATTTCTGAAAGTTCCAATGTCATTCCTGTGGCTCAGTGAGTAGGGCACTGACCCCATATACTGAGGGTGGCGGGTTCGAACCCAGCCCCAGCCAAACTGCAACAAAAAAATAGCAGAGCATTGTGGTGGGCGCCTGTAGTCCCAGCTGCCTGGGAGGCTGAGGCAAGAGAGTTGCGTAAGCCCAGGAGGTAGAGGTTGCTATGAGCCGTGTGACGTCATGGCACTCTACCTGAGGGCGGCACAGTGAGACTCTATCTCTACAAAAATAGCTTTAAAACTGCTCTAATTCCAGCTTACTAATTTTTTATTTAATACTAATTTAAAATAAGAGATCACAAGATCCTTTCCACATTTTCTATTAAACTGACTCCTGTTTTGTTTGTTTGTTTTTGAGACAGTGTCAAGCTGTTGCCTTGGGTAGAGTGCCATGGTGTCATAGCTCATAGCAACATCCAACTCAGGCTCAAACATTCCTCTTGCCTCAGTTTTTCTATTTTTAGTAAAGACCGGGTCTCATTTTTGCTTAGGCTGATCTCAAACTTGTGAGCTCAAGCAATACACCCGCCTCGGCCGCCCAGAGTGCTAAGATTACAGGTGTCAGCTACTGTGCCCAACCTAACCTAACTCCTATTTAAGGAATTTGGGAAAGACAGAAACTACTATCAAAAGGAACCAAACTCTGTATGTTTTGGTCAGAAAAAATATTTTGAAGTATCAATTTGGGGAATTTACCAGTACTGACTGGCTACTATGTTTTTCATATATGGCCCCATGAAAACTAAAAACCTTTAAGTGGCTATGAGCTTCATTATCTAGAACAAACTCCATTCACATGCTATAATAATTGCACTACTAAAGGGACTAGGAGAAATAAATAGTATTTATAAATGAAATCCACCAAGAATTTCAACCTTGATCTCCCCTCTCCCACTTTTTTTTTTTTTTGAGACAGAGTCTCATTTTGTGGCCCTTGGTAGAGTGCCATAATATTTCAGCTCACAGCAACCTCAAACTCTTGGGCTTAAGCGATTCTCTTGCCTCAGCCTCCCAAGTTGCTGGGACTACAGGCACCTGCCACAATGCCCGCCTATTTTTGTTGTTGCAGTTGTCATTGTTGTTTTCGCTGGCCTGGGCTGGGTTCAAGCCCAGCAACCTCAGTGTATGTGGCCGGCTGGCACCCTACCGACTGAGCTATGGGTGCCACCAGTTTCCCAGCTTTTGTTTCCCTAACCCTTGCCTTATTTTTCACAGGTGTGTCTTAGAGAATGTAATTAATTGGAAAGAATCTTAAAGGGCAGACCAGCTGTGTTGGCTCTTGTCTGTTATCCCAGCACTTTGGAAGCCTGAGGGGGGGGAAGACAGCCTAAGCCCATCAGTTTGACACCAACCTGGCCAACATAGTGAGACCTCATCTCTAAATTTAAAAAAAAAAAAAAAAAAAATCTGAAAGGGCAGAGAGAATCCTGAGCTTAATTAGCTCTGAAGGGTCTGCATGAAGCACTTTAAGTGGTCATGATGGTATATCCCATAGGAAGACTCATTAGTGAGGCTGCAGTGGAGGTGCCAGGGCACTTTCCCCAGAGTTCATAACTTGACACAAAGTGGCAGTGACACATGCTTTGCCTCCACCATGTGCTGGGGAGGTGGAGGGGAGATTTGTCCTTCTCTGCATGTACTCCACTCAAGCCCCACTCAGATCTTGTTAAGTCAAGCGACCTGAAGCAGTTCTGGAAAGGCATTTCAATGGCTTGGAAAGTTCTTGTAAGAATTTCATTAATAACTTTTTGGAACATACTGCAAGGGTACAAGTTAAATCTATCAAGTATTGAACACAAATGTCTTAACACTGTGATTAAGTAAATGAGGTGAAAGCTATGTTAATTGGTAGGATGTAAGGACTCCAATTTGTACAAATAATCAACACACTGAATCCCACAAAGGCATTTTGTATTCATGATCCATGTATTCATGATCTATGTATATATGACTTAATAAAAAAATAAAAAAATAAAGAATTTTATTAATAACTTTTTATTTTATATATTTATTTATTTGCAGTTTTTGGCCAGGGCTGGGTTTGAACCCACCACCTCCAGCATATGGGGCTGGCGCCCTACTCCTTTGAGCCACAAGTGCCGCCTAATAATTTCAATTAAAAATCATTTTAGGGTGGTGCCTGTGGCTCAAAGTAGAGCACTGGCCCCATATACTGGAGGTAGAGGGTTCAAACCTGGCCCTGGCCAAAAAAAAAATATATATCATTTTAAATCTGGTGTTAAGCATTTATTTTTTTAAAAACTTGATTTATCTCATTTATAGGTATACCAGAAACAGGAGTTTATGGCCCTGCCCCCTAAGTTCCAGGATAACCATAACCAACCCAGAGTGGGCTCCAACCCAGCTCTGCAGTCTCGGTCTGAAGGCCCAGGTATTGGTTGGCAATCACAAAGTTAGTCAAGTAATCATTTAGAAGATATTTAAGAGCCTTTATTTAAAACTAAGGAATTAACCGAATTATAGACACAGTTCCTAGGTCCAGGGAATGGTTCCTGGAACCCTAACTACACTCAAACCATCAGACGTTCACTGGTTTTCAAACTACCTTCTTGGGAACCCTCAGAATTCCCTATCCATGCTGGAGACAGGAAAATCAAGCTGGTAGAGCTCTGGGTCTTTCATCCAGGTACTGAAAATCATACTTTTCTCCTTTATTATGTAGAAGTAATGGCATTTTCTTTAAAGGACTAGTTAGCTAAAAAAGCCACTTTCCCATACCTTCAGGGTGAATATTGAAGCTCCAAGATCTCTGCTCAATTTTATTTCTTCTATTGAGAAGTGTTCAACAACCATATTGTTACCTCAGAAGTCCACATTCAACTCCCAAAAGCAACTGTTCCCAAGCTGACAAACCCAATAGGCTGACTCAAATTACAAACTCTCATGTGCATACTTCAATTTTTTTTTAATGGAATTGCACAAGTCACTAGCAAACCCAGTTGAGGTTAAAAACAAAACTAAACTAAACTATACACCTTAAGACTGCAAAATATCAAACATACAAGACTTTAAATCCAGGGTTTCTTTTTAGAGACAAAACAGTTCTCCACCTGTTAATCAGACTGAGAAGGGAAGATCCTAAGATTCCTTTTCTTCTATATTCTGCCTCCCATGACCCTCACAGCAGAAATTGCCCTGCAGTTTGGCATTTCAGCAGTCACAAACCAGAGACTTACTTCCTCTGCTGTGTCTTTCTCTATACGAACTATCTTGTTTTCCCAGTAGATTCGCTGAGATTCCAGTTGGCTCGTTAGTAAATAAGAATACTAGAAAAGAAAGAATAAAAACCAAATGTCACTGTTGTCAGTTTCTGAAATCCAGTTAAAATCTGCTCTTTAATGATCCACAGAAGCCTAAAAGCAAGCACTGGAATGTATATTAACACCTTGGTTCCAATCTACTCAATAAGCCTGGGGCCATGGGACACAGAAATGACATTACAATTTCTGTCCTCTTGGGCTTAACAGTCTAGTTAAGAAAAATATACATTTAAAAAAGCTTATTTTGGGGTAACGCCAGTGACTCAAGGAAATAGGGCACCAGCCCCATATACCGGAGGTGACGGGTTCAAACCCAACCCCGGCCAAAAAAAACTGCAAAAAATAAAATAAATAAAATAAATAAAAAAGCTTATTTTCATAAGCTGACTTCACAGGCTTGGTGTGGTAGCTCACACCTCTAATCCTAGCACTTTGGGAGGCCGAGACGGGAGGATTTGCTTGAGCTTAGGAGGAGTTTGGGACCAGTCTGGGTAGTAGGGAGACTTTGTCTCTATAAAAAAATTAAAAAATTAGTAAGATCTCATCTCTACTACAAACAGAAAAATGAGTCAGGCACTGTGGCAGGTGCCTATTGTCCCAGATACTTGGGAAGCTGAGGCAGGAGGATTATTTGAGCCTAGGAATTTGAGTTTACAGTGAGCTATGATGACACCACTGCACTCCAGCCCAGGGAACAGTGGAAGACTCTGTCTCTCTCCCACCCTCCTCAAACAATCTGGAGATAAGCAAGTTTTCAAATGTCATTTCTTCCCCAGGTTAAGGTTTTTTTTTTTTGTTTGTTTTTTGTTTTTTGAGACAGAGTCTCACTATGTTGCCTTTGGTAGATGGCCATGGTGTCACAGCTCACAGCAACCTCGAACTCTTGGGCTTAAGCGATTCTCTTGCCTCAGCTTTCCAAGTACCTGGGACTATAGGCCCCCAGCACAACACCCGGCTATTTTTTTTTTCTTTTTTGCTGCAGTTGTCATTGTTGTTTAGCTGGCCTGGGCAGGGTTTGAACCTGCAAGCCTGGGTGTATGTGGGTGGCACCCTACCCACTGAGCCAGGGGTGCTGCCTAAGGTATCTATTTTTAAAACAAACTTTCAAACTTTTTTGAGATTTATATAAAATAGAACTCATGTTAAACTTTCCCTTCATTAACATAAAATTTAGGCTGGGCATGGTGGCTCACACCTATAGTCCCAGCACTGTGGGAAGCTGAGGCAGGTGGACTATCTGAGTTCAGAGGTTCAAGACTAGTATGAGCAGCAGTGAGCCAGAGTAAGACCCCATCTCTACTAACAACATCAAAAACGGCCAGACATTGTGGTGGGCGTCTGTAATCCCAGCTACTGGGGAGGCAATGGGAAAGAACATTGCCAGAGGAAGAAGAAAATGAACAACAACAACAAAAAAAGAGTACTTCAAATGAAAAAGAATGAACAACCAAGCTGAAATTAAAAATAAAAAAAATTAAAAATTAAAAAAAAAACAAACCATAAAATTTATACTACATGTTGAGTATCCTTACCCAAAATGCTTGGGATCAGAAATATTTCAGATTTCAGATATTTTTGAATTTTGGAATATGTACATCATATACTTACGAGATGAGCATCCCTATTCCAAAAACCTAAAACATGAAATGCTCCAATGAGCATTTCCTTTGATAATTATATCAGAGCTCAAGGAGTTTTGGATTTGGGAGGATTTTAGATTTCAAATTTTCAGATTTGGCATGCTTAACCTGTATTACATCATTCTTATAGTAGACAGGATTTATTTCTATGGAAAAAATCAGATTGTGCTAATTTTTTTATTTCTTCAAGTACAAAACTATTCAAAAATTATTTTAGGCACATAAGTCTCATATTTATGAAATATACTTTGAGTATACATTTGAATATATAAGTCTCTGATTCATAAAGTGCCAGCACAGGCTCGGTGCCCATAGGTCAGTGGTTAGGGTGCCGGTCATATACACTAGGGTTGGCAGGTTTGAACCTGGCCCGGGCCTGTTAAACGACGACAACTGCGGCAGAAAAATAGCCAGGCACTGTGGCAGGCACCTGTAGTACCAGATACTTGGGAGGCTGAGACAAGAGAATCGCTAGGGCCCAGCAGTGTGAGATTGCTGTGAGCTGTAATGCCATGATGCTCTACCGAGGGCAACGTGGTGAGACTCTGTCTCAAAAATGAAATAAAATAAAACAAAAATAAAGGGTGGCGCCTGTGGCTCAGTGAGTAGGGAGCTGGCCCCATATACTGAGGATGACTGGTTAGAGCCCGGCCCTGGCCAAACTGCAACAAAAAAATAGCCAGGTGTTGTGGTGGGCACCTGTGGTCCTAGCTACTTGGGAGGCTGAGGCAAGAGAATCACGTAAGCCCAAGAGCTGTGGGCTGTGAGCTGTGATGTCAGAGCACTCTACCGAGGGTGACAAAGTGAGACTCTGTCTCTTAAAAAAAAATACGTAAAGTGCCAGCACAATAGAGAGGAAAAAGCTTCAAGGGCAAAGAAAATGTTCTCAAGGTTTTCTGTTTCTGACCAAGTCTGCTCAGTTTCCAACTGCTACTGTGATGCTGACAGGAACATTCTTAACTTTCAGTTTTACTGCCTCTATGAAAGACAATTAAAAAAAAAAAAAAAAAAAGAAAGACAATTTTCATATCTAACTTGAGACAACTAGAAACATCACATTGAAAATGAAAATAATGACACCAGCAGTGGCTGGGTGTCGTGGCTCATGCCTATAATCCTATACTCTAAGAGGCCAAGGCTGGTGGATCACTTGAGCTCAGGAGTTCCAAACTAGCCTGAGCAAGAGCAAGACCCCATCTCTAAAAATAGAAAAACTAGCCAGGCACTGTAGCAGGTGCCAGTAGTACCAGGTACCTGGGAGGCTGAGGCAAGAGGATTGCTTAAGCCTAAGAATTTCAGGTTGCTAAGAGTTATGATGATGCCATGGCACTCTAGCCTGTGGCAAAAGAGTGAGACTCTGTCTCAAAAAGAAAAAAACAAAAACAAAAAAAATGAGCAGTGAAACTTAAAGACTTTTACAGAAAAAAAAGAGACAATAAAAATAATCCTTCACAGCAATGACAGAACTTAAAAACAAAGTTTTTAAACATAAATAAGGATGCAAATGGAAAAAATATTTAGAAAAAATTTTTTTTGAGACAGAGTCTTATTATGTCGCCCTCGGTAGAGTGCTGTGGCATCACAGCTCACATCAACCTCAAACTCTTGGACTTAAGCCATTCTCTTGCCTCAGTCTCCCAAGTAGCTGGGACTACAGGTGCCTGCCACAACACCTGGCTATTTTTTGTTGCAGTTGTCATTGTTGTTTAGCTAGCCCAGGGTGGGTTCGAACCTGCCAGCCTCAGTGTATGTGGCTCATGCTGTAACCACTGTGCTATAGGTGATAAGCCTATTTCAATAATTTAAAAAAAAGGGTGGGGCCTATGGCTCAGTGGGTAGGGCACTGGTCCCATATACCAAGGGTGGCAGGTTCAAACCAGGTCCTGGCCAAACTGCAACAAAAAATAGCCAGGCGTTGTGGCAGGCACCTATAGTCCCAGCTACTTGGGAAGGTGAAGCAAGAGAATCGCTTAAGCCTAGAAGTTGGAGGTTGCTGTGAGCTATGAGGCTACCGAGGGCAATAAAGTGAGA
>CAUYPK010014871.1:0-12370 GCA_963574355.1 Loris lydekkerianus
CACGCTCTATATAAGCAGCTGCAAAGTTGAGTTCCTGCTTAAAAAAAAAAAAAAAAAAAGAAATGAAATCAGAAAGGAAGAGCAAAGAGAGGGAAGGAGGGAGGGGAGTGGGGCTTTGGTGTGTGCCACACCTTTTGGGCGTAAGACACGACTGTAAGAGGGACTTTACCTAAAAAATGCAATCAGTGTAACCTGGTTTATTGTACCCTCAATGAATCCCCAACAATAAAAAATAAAGAAAAAAAAAAAAAAGAAAAGAAAAACTGGAGGTCTTTGCTCACCCCATTCACCTTAGAGTTCATTCACCAGGGACAGAGACTTTTGACTCTTTAATTCTTTTTTAATTACCTTCTGTTTGTAATAACATGGAATTTACTGCTCTTGAGTGGGCTTTCAAGTCAATATTAGCTATTGACTTCCATTTCCTTATGACTGGTGATTCTTGGCTCATCCCAGGGATCCTCAAACTGCGGCCCGTGGGCCACATGAGGTGGTGGTGATTGTATTTGTTTCTGTTTTGTTTTTTTTACTTCAAAATAAGACATGTGCAGTGTGCATAGGAATTTGTTCTTTTTTTTTTTTTTTTTTTTTAAACTACAGTCTGGCCCTCCAACGGTCTGGAGGACAGTGAACTGGCCCCCTGTTTAAAAAGTTTGAGGACCCCTGCTTTAGAGTCTCTGGAGTGAGGTTTTAGGAAGCTGACTGGCAGCACAGAGTCTGGGACACAGCCTTGTCAACAGGCTCCTTGCAGAGTGCCCAGGACAGACAGGTCTCAGCCCCTTGCCAGGAGTTCCCCACATCCGAGTCTATAGGTTCTTTCTGCTGGGCTGGTCCGTTTCCCAGAATGGAGTCTTCTAATTCCTTACTTGGAAGAGGAGATGATGTAAATCTGGAAGTCTGTGTTTTAGAGCCAGGACAGGAAGGAGAAAACTTTACCAATGTTCCACCTTTCCCTTAATTCCCTTGCTTTCTTTGGGTGCTACCCACTGACCCCTCAGTTAGACCCAGTGCCCCTGGTTCATAGCCTCTAAGTAGCTTTTCAGATGGCAACCCTCTGCCTTCTCTGGGGTAGGGACAGGGTGGTCCCTGGTGGCTATGAATTGGGAAAAAGGACCTGAGTGTATGACTATCCCATATGCTGACTTTCACCCAGTCGTCCTGGTTTTAGCCTCCTTCAGAAGATACTAAACCTTCTGCCCCTGAGATTGTGCATTATGAATTATCTTGCTTCTTGGAACTCCCTTCTTCTACCCAAGCAGGTAAAGTGGATAGATCTGAAATCTAGGTCAGGATCAAAAGGCACTTGCTGGGTTGTTTTCCATCTTTAAAAATCTGTGTGGATTCCATGTTATCTCGGTGGGCCTATTTCCTTGTTTATTCCTTTGCTATCATTTTAGTGAGGTTTCAGATGGAATCAGACATAAGTGCCAGGATTTCATCTACCTGGAAAATCCCATTCATGACTTATCAGTAGCAAAATAATAATCAATAGCAACCAAACTCTAATTAGCAGTTTCCTCTGGGAAACAGGAATTTAGGTAGAGTGAAGCGAGGGAATTTTATTTTTATGCTATATATTTTTAGATACATACATAGATATGCATGTATTTAAATTCAACTACTCTTGAGAAAAACAAGGGAACCTCAGGAAACTGAAATCATTTGCAGTTGTTATTGCTCAAACATTAACACTTGTACTACGGTATAAGATTATGGTTAGGATTGAAATTTCCATTATTTTATTCTCATTTTGAATTCCTCAATGTTCTGAGGAAAAATTTTTTTTTATGTTATTTTATGCCAGTTGAAAATGGCTTTCAGGGTATTAAAAAAATGAGTTTTACTCAACTTGAACAAAAAATGATAAAATTGGCTAGATTCCTAAAATGAAAAAAGAATATTTTATATGATGACATCTTCTGGACGCTTACTACCTTCTAACTATAGAACGGCTGACTAGATATCCCAAAAGTTGTGACAAAAGTAAAGTTAGAGCTTCCAGGAAGGCATTAGAAACACTTTTGCCTTTATCTGTTGCAAATATCTTGGGTCCAGGAGTAAAAGACATTCCAGATGGTAATATCAGCTACACTAACGGACTAAAAACCAAGAGTAGGGTTCAAGGCCATGATCTGAACCCCTGTTAGTCCATGTGGGTTTGTGCCACCACACAAAATGCAGGGCCAAAGCCTCAGAACAAAACTGAGAGACCAAGGGTGTAATTTCACCTGAGATGTTTGAAGACAGCTTAATCCACAATAACTAAGACAATGCCAGGAAAGCTATGCTAACCAGTGTGATGAAAATGTGTCAAACGGTCTATGAAACTAGTGTATGGTGCCCCATGACCACATTAATGTACACAGCTATGATTTAGTAAAAAGAAATATATATATAGCATTAAAAAAAAAAAAACAAAAAAACCCAAAAAGTGACACTTGGGCTGGGTAATGGTCACTACTGAACAGCTTAAAATCACTGCTATAAAGTTATGACAGAGATGAAGTCAGTATGGCCCTAGCACAATGATAGACCTGAAGATCATCGGCACAGAACTGAGGATCCTGAACCAATATCCCTCATAGAGTTAACTGATTTGCCATAGAGGTATCAAGATAATTCAGTGGTAAAAGGATTGTCTTTTCAATATGTGGTACTGGAAGAACTGATTATTCTTGCTAGAATTTTTCCTTTCCCCCCTTTTAGATAATAAAGCTATTCTTGATGTTCATATAATGAATTTTTCTACTGAGAAATTAAAATCACCAAATCACAGTGAAGTTAAATTAGAAATCATCACAGAGGAAAGTTGAAAAAAATCCCCAATATGTGAAAATTTTAACAACACACTTCTAAATCATCTGCAAGTGAAAGGAGATGTTACATGGGAAATTTGCATCCTAAACAGAAAGAAAAATGAAAATGTACCAAAATTTGTAAAAATGCAGCTAAAGTAATGCTTAGAGGGAAATGAATAGCTTTAAATGCTTCCACTGGAAAATCAGAAAGGTCTAAAATCAATGGTCTGAGAAACTAGAAAATGAATGGCAAATTAAACCCAAGGAAAGTAGAAGCAAGGAAAGAACAAAGTGGAGAAAAGTAATCAATGAAATATGTAACAGACAACCAAATGTCAACCAACTGATGACGGGTCAAAAAATATGGAGTAGCCATGTTACAGAATACTACTCAGTGATAAAAAGGAATCAACTCCTGACACTTACAACAACATGGATGGCAAACGAAGAAGCCACACAAAAGACATTATTTTGTACAATTCTATCTAGATGCAGTTATGAAAAAGGCAAAAAGTTTGGTCACAGAAAATGGACCAGTGGCTGCCTCATTCCCCAGTGCCAGGGATCATTTTGAACTTCATGAATAAGTACAAGGGAACCTTTCAAACTATACACTTTGAATGAATTGTATGTAATTTATACTTCAATAAAATACTTAAAAAATTACTGCAGAAAGCTACTTGCTTAAGCCAAAAAGCTGTTTGTTTTCCCAGGACTCTTGAGCAGTATTAGCTTTCATTCCTTTCCCTCCATCATGGTACACAGCAGCAGTATGTGGTGGCATGAATTTTTTAGTTTAATTTGTAGGACATTTTATATTTATGCTTGTGAACCCTTAGATGAAGTTGTTTTCCAGGTGGTATTGCAGTAAAGTGGGGTAGAAACTTAACTCCAGATCTACCTTGATTATTTTAAGAAACATTTAAAAGATATCCTAGTTTATGTCACAAAAAAGTGTCTGAAAATTTCAGCAAGGATTCTTTTCAGCAAAATTTTACATGCTTATGTACTTGCATTTTTGTAGGTTCCATAATGCCTCCCATGTGCTCTCTCTCTCTCTCTCTCACACACACACACACACACACACACACACACACACAATGCGCTGATGAAGTGAGATGTTCCCTTCTGTTTCTACAAATAGCCATATCTTAAACTGCTGGAGAATGAATGATAAGAATGGGAATGTTCCTTATTGAATGCTAATCTTTTGGCTCTGCTGTGGTTGATAATTATTTTTAGAGTAGCTTCTGGGGAACCAGAGCTCAACAATGGAAAGAAAGAGTAAACTTTTTCTGTTCTGTACGAGGAAGAGCTGGAATAAAATAGGAGTTGGATTAACACTTTTGAGAAATAATTTTTTTGTCTTGATCTCTTTCAGTCTTTCTCATTTTCTTTCACTTTTTATCTTCTGTATCTCTTGTCTTTTTTTTTTTTTTTTTTTTTTTTGTCTGTTTGTTTTGTTTTTTTCAGTTTTTGGTGGCCTGGCGGGCCTGAACCTGCCACCTCTGGTATATGGGGCCGGTGCCTACTCCTTTGAGCCACAGGCACCGACCATATCTCCTGTCTTTTTCACACACACTCACACACGTACACCTTCATGACAGTTGTGACCTTTGCAGCCAGAATTAAAGAGAGCAAAATATTAGATAGAAGTCGAAGCAACCAAAGGCATAACTTTAAACCAAGTATTTACATTTCCAGGATTTTATCCTAAGGCAACGTTAAGTATATAAACAAAGTTTTGACTGTGAGATTTTCACTTCACTTTTGTACTTAATAGTGAGAGACTATAGAAAACCTGTATGTCACAGAGAAATTTTATTAAATAAACTACTGCAAATTTATACAGCAGAATAACATGCAGCCATTAAATTCTTCTACCATGCTGTAGAGGAATTTTAATAAATAGAAATAATCTAAAAAGGAAAAATGTTGCTTTCATGATTAATTGTATTAATAATCTTTCTTATATATGAAATATAAATATGTTATTAAATGTCAAATATATAATTTATACCTAAGGATTATAGTTATGTATAATTTACATTATATGTTAATCATATTTTCTATGCTTATATTTACATGTAGGAAAATATAAAAGAATATATGAAATGCTGAAATGGTTGTCTGAGTGTTGAAAAATGGGAAATTAAAACTTTCTATTTGCTTATTTTCTAAATTTTCTTAAATAAATGTGTATGTCTGTGATAATTTTAAAAAAGACAATGTCACAAGAAGGAAATAAAAGAATTCTAACCATGTTAATTTCCTAGGGCCAGTATAAAAAATGACCACAAACTGACCTAGAACAACAGAAATTCATTGGCTCACAGTTTTGAACTCCAAAAGCCTGAAATCAAGGAGTCAGCAGGGCCACATTCTTCAAAGGCTTTAGGGGAAACTCCTTACCTCTCACAGCCTCTGGTGGCTCTCCATATTTTGCATGTTGTGGCTGCATTAACGCCAATCTGTGCCTCCAACTTCATGTGCCATTTCCTCTTCTCTCCGCGTCTGTTCTCTAAGCACTTGTAATTGGACTTGGGGCCTATGCAGTTATTACTTGATGATCTTATCCTGAAATCCTTAATTTATATCTGCAAAGACCCTTTTCCCAAATAATGTCACAGTCATGAGTTCCCAGGGTTAGGATGTACACGTATCTTTTGGGGGACCATCAATCAAACCACTGTTCTAACCAATCTCTACTTTTTAAAAGTAAGAAATAGTGTTGAAGAAAATTCACTGCCTATATATTGAATCTAGTTGTTTATTTACTTCTGTTGTCATTTGAAAGTGAAGAAATAATGCATGAGTGAAAGCAGTCACAAAAGCAAGACAGGAGAGCAGCACTGGTAGGGCAATGGCTGTCTCTGAATTATCTTTTTCAAAGATCCAGTTTTATTGTCTGAACTCATAATGGATTTTATCCACCAAAACTGTTCTGTCTGGTTACTAGAAAATGTTTTGATGGAGTATAAGAAGCAGAAAAAGAGAACTGGTTTATTTTTAAATTGTCAAATCATCATAATGACAAAGAAAAATTAAAACATGGATATTTTATTGTTTTGGCATCATTACCCTGGGGACAATGTCAAAAGTAAATTTAGACCAAAACCCTCCATTTCTTATGATCCTTAAGATTTTCAAGGGCAGAGTAAGGTACATAACTAGAAGTTGCCTAATAAATTTGGACTGGGTAAGTACAAAGCATAAGTGCTTGGGCTTAGGCCAATGGGCCTTGGTAGGCACTTAAATTGGACTCAGAAAATACTTTTTTTTTTTTTGAGACAGAGTCTCACTATGTCATCCTCAGTGGAGTGCTCTGGTGTCACAGCTCACAGCAACCTCATACTCTTAGGCTTGAGTGATTCTCTTGCCTCAGACTCCCAAGTAGCTGGGACTACAGGTGCTGCCACAACACCCAGTTATTTTTCTTTGTTGTTGTTGCTGCAGTTGTCATTGTTGTTTAGCAGGCCTGGGCTGGGTTCAAACTTATCTGCCTCAGTGTATGTGGCTGGTGCTCTAACCGCTGAACTATAGGTGCCAAGAGATGAATTCTGATTGAAGAGTCTTTCCCAAGCAGGCTGATTAAGTCATTCCTGGGTTGCTAGTCCAAACCTGCTGAATCTCAGGGATGGGGCTTTAATTTTTAATAAACTTCAGGTAGAGGTCTTAAGAAACTTAAAGTTTGCAAACCACTCTTCTTCCAGAATCCTACTTCCTTTTGTCCTCTTAATTCATCTAAGTCTTATAAGAGAATTAAAAAAAAAAAATCCCACTAATAACTGATGACAGATTAATATGTTGTTTCTAAAGTGTTTGCATTTTGTTTTTGTTTTTTGTTTTACTTAATTTTTATTAATCATAACTGTATACATTTATGGGTTACAATATGATGATTTGATATACAATATGGAATGTTTAAATCAAACCAATTAATATAACCATTACCTTATTTATTTTTGTAGTAAGACATTTATGATATACTCCTAGTTGTTTTGAAATGTACCCTTGCATTGTGTACATTAGGTGAGAACCTGCCAAATACCCTCTCTCCACTAGCCCTCCCCTCTCCCCTCCCATCTTCCTCCTCTCTCCTCTTTCTTTCTGAACTATCTTTGTATTTTATCATTTGAATGAATGTATGTTTATATATTGATTTCATAATAGTATTGTGTTCATTGAATACTTTTTTTTTTCATTCTCAAGATACTTTACTAAGAAGAACATGTTCCAGCTCCATTAAACATAAAAGATGTAAAGTCTCCTTTCTTGTTTATAGCTGCATAGTATTCCATAGTATACATATACCACAATTTGTTTATCCATTCACGGGTTGATGGGCTTTTAGTTTTTGTTTCTTGAGATAAAGTCTCATTGTGTTGACTGGGCTAGAGTGCAGTGGTGTCATCATAGCTCCCAGCAAGCTCAAATTCCTGGGCTTCAGTGAACCTCCTGCCTTACCCTACCAAGTAGTGAGTAGTTGAGACTACAGGCACAAGAAATCATGCTCAGATAATTTTTTAACTTTTTGTAGAAAGAGTTTCTCTATGTTTCTCAAGCTGGTGTCAAACTCCTAGTCTTGTGAGATCCTCCTTTCTTGCCTTCTTAACTGCTGAGATTACAGGCATGAGCCACTGTGTGCCTGGCCTAATGTGTTCGTATTTTTAAAGTTTTTATTATAGAGATCTAGTTCTTCACTCAACGGAATAAGCCCCGATTTTTAGGAACCCTGGTTGGCAAGTGTGGATAAGGAGTTTACACTACACAGGTAAACGTGAGTTTGCTAAGCACAGGTTGAGTTTGCTTCCATGACTGTGGAAGGTCCTGACCAGGCTGACTGTGGAACCCATGTACTTGGAGTAACCCTGGAGAGGGGCACTAACCCACTTGTGCTCTTGGTTTTTGTGAGTTTTTCTGTACTGTTTGATTTGCTGATTTGAAAGTCAATATCAATGAGGAAAAAAAAAATAATGGAGTTCAAGTCACTGTTTGCTCTCATGTTGGCACCAGACCAACCTTTGTTGTCTAGACTAGCTCATATGTATGATTCTGGATCAGTAGTTTCTACAATGTGTTTACTGGGACGCTGGTTCATTAGTTTTCTCAATAACCATTTATTGAACAGCTACTCTACACCGAGCTCTATTGTAAGCACTGGACTTAACAGTAAGAAATCAAACAAAAATCTGCATTCTCATGGTGTTTATGATCTAGTTGTGAAAGGTTTGAAAAGATTAAAAAAAAAATAATAATAAAAGGAATTTCCTGCAGAGTATCTTTGTTTAACTGCAGAGTTTCTCACGTGCTTCAATATATAATTGTCATTGTAAGTTACCAGGGAGCAGAGGGGTTAGTGGTTGAATAAATGTGATGTAGCATTTTAAGAAATTATTTGACTGTGGAGTGCCTTTGCTAAAGAAAGCCTGGAAGGATTAGTGTTCTATAGAAAATACTTTGACAAATGTAAATCTAAAATCTTGAGAGGATTTCTTACTGTTGTTATTGTTATTCAGGGGCTCAGTAAAATAGTAGCATATTTTTCATAAAATTCAAAGATATTTATTCTTTATTTCACATTTTACAAAATTTAGAGGTATTCTTCTTTACCATCAAGTAATGATATTTTATGCTTATTTAACAAATAACTCCACTGATGCTTAAAACACACTGATATTATGATGTGAAGGCCAATGACATAAGGGAAGCTGGAATCCTCACCCTCAGATAATCAAAATGGAGAGAGGAGAAGAAGGAATTATTGGAATAATAGTAACCATGCTAAAACGGGTCAACCAGAATTCCAATCCTCTACAACCTCTCTGGTGTTACTCTTCTGATTATGTCATCTTATGTGGCAATGGCATTTTTATATGGAATTAACATTACTTATCAGTTCACTTAAGAGAGGAGATTATCTGGTGGGCCTAACCTAATCACATGAGCCCTTTTGTAAACAGGACTGCTCTGGGTGATGCCTGGATTTCAGCCTGGTGATGTCCTGAGCAAAGAACCCAGCAGCCAGGTCTCTGACCGTGCAGGACTATAGATCTTGTTTTAAGCTTCTCAATTCATGGTAATTTGTTACAAAGCAATAGAAAAGTAAAACATACAACTGAAATGGGACTGAACCTTTCATTTGACAAATGAAGGGATGGAAGCCTGTGGAGGTGAACAAATGTCACCAGCCTATATATTCACTGAACGTGAATGTCTCAGATGACCCCCGAGGTCACTTCCAACTCCAAGATGCAATAGTTTTGACATTCACCTCTTTCTCTCCTGGGCCCTGACCTAGCAGAGTGTTTTCATCTCTCACATGGTGTGCATTAGATACAGGCCCTCCTTCCCCCAGTCTGACCAGGGAAGCAGCCAGGTGAGCAGAAGTGGCACATCGGAAAGCCATGTAGAACTGTGCCCTGGAGGGAGGGACTGGCCTCTGGTTACATTTGGTGGAAAAAATACAGACTTTGTAGTAGATAGCTGGTGCTATGTGATATTCTAAAACCCTATTATTACCTACATTGCCTCTAGGATGTGTTTGTAGAATTCAGGCTGGGAACCAGTGATCATTTTATTCATGAGGAAATCAATGCCAGGAGATTGGTCATGACTCACCCAAGGTCACTCTGAAACAGTTTAGACAGCAGCATGACCTCAGAGTCACCAACTGCAGGACAGTATTTCTTCTGCCACATGTCTTTTTTTTTTTTTTTTACTCCCTAAAAAGAAGCCAATCTCTTCACCTCATCAGTAAAACTCTATAAAGTATAGCAGAGGACAAAAGTCTTTAGTCAGGGCAGAGACAAGATGGCTGAATGAAGCCAGCTTTCCACAGAGGCTCCCATTCAGAAGGAGAGTTAAAGGACAGAAATTTAGCAAATAACCTGGTGGATTAGAGCTGCACCAAGAAAGAAGGTTGAAAAACGCACATCAACCCCGCTGAGGTGAGCTGTGACCCCAAGGATACAAACAAAAGGTACAAAATTCATCACCAAGTGGATGGGAGTCCCCTCCCCCATGAGAATGGCTCGGAATGCCCCACAAACAAATGAGCAGAGTTCAAAGTCCACAGGAGAGACCCTCTAAAAACTGGACCTACCTCCCCTACTAGGGTGCCACGGCGTTCTCCTACCAGGCATAAAACTGTATAAAACTGTATATATTCTCTACCTGCAACTCTGACCTCCCAGCACTCCCCTCCACTCTCACTCTGAGGTCTGGATGACTGTCCTCCAGGAGTCCAGATTCTTGGGTGATTTTTCGTGGGGTGTGGACAGGGCCTAAACTGCAGCTGGTCAGTGCTGACTCTATGGCATGGGAGTGAGGAGAGGATGGTCTGCTGAGAGGGAAACACGCCGGAGCGGCAGTGCCCCGAGGGACAATTACGGCTCACTCCTGGATATTCTGAAGCCACACACCCTGTCTCCGTAGGCAACCAGAGGAAGCCAGACATCTACTCAGGTGGCAAACACCATGGAACAGATCTGGGACGGAAACGCAGGCCCCATGAGTAAAGGGTTTGCCTGAGGCAGTACAGGCCTGGGTGGAGTGCGGGGACTAAAAATGCATGCGCAGAGCCTGGAAGTTCCCAGGGTGGGGCAGACCTAGAGGACCGCTTTACTGAGCGTAAGACGCACCCAGCCCTCAGGGGATCGTCAGCCTTAGACAAAGGAAGACAGATGGCTAGAACTGACAGTTAACTGAATACAAACTGCAGGAACAAAGACAGGGCCTGAGGCACAGGCTCTGGGAACTCAAAACAGCTTCTCTTCTACAGGGGAATTTAGCAGGGACAGAAACAAATTGCCACAAAGTTGTTCTGTTCTATTCTGTCAGTAACATCAATCAGGGGTGGGGCTAGAACTGAAAGAACACCCCCCAGCCTCCATCAAGCACCCAAGGTTGTCAGGCCTCACCACCCCCTGCTAGATAGAGGCAGAGCACAGTGGCCTGGCTGAGCAGAAATAGATTTCCTTGTGATTCAGGCTGGTGCAAACCCCTGGAGTATCTGTTCACTACAGGCAACTGTGTCACAGCCATGTGGGGCTATCAGTGACTGGGTGTGACAGAGGTGCAAGGCAGGGAAGGAGGCATCAACCATCCCAGACTGCTCTATTTGCTGGGTGGGTCCTCCTGACTCCACGGAGCACCACAGAAAGCCATATCTGAGTAGTCACCAGACCCCTGCGATCCAGTTGCCGGAGACCTTTTAAACTCTACCACCTGAGACAGGTGCTAACTGAGACAATTGATTTGGATTTTTTGAACTGAGCCAATCACCTGAGAGCTATTCAGGTGGTGCCCTGAGTGTCTGGTTGTAGGAAGCTTTGATTTTCTTTTTCTAATTGTTACCTGTGGGGGGTGGGGTGACTTAATTGCTGGCATTTCTCCACAGCTGAGACTTCAACCCAGAGTAACTGTTTCACTAGGGTCGAACAGAGACCAGCTGAAACCAAGACAGAACCACTTAGCCCCACCACACCAAACAGGTCCCCAGTTTCTCAGGCCATAGCACTGTACGAGTCCTCAACAAAGCTCCAGGGGAAAAATCAAATGGTGTAAAATAATCATGGGGTGGAATCAGCAGAAAAACTGTGGTAACATGAATAACCAGAATAGATCAAAACCCCACCCCCCAAGGAAAGATATGGCAGCTGTAACTGAAGATCCCATTCATAAACAGCTGGCTAAAATGTCAGAAATCAAATTCAGAATTTGGATTGCAAACAAGATTAATAGAATGGAGGAAAATTTGGAATTAGAAATTTGAGGAGCATTTCAAAAGTTGGAATTAGAAATTTGAGGAGAAATTCAAAAGTTGTCTCAAGAATTTAATGAATTTAAAGACAAAACCACCAAAGATTTTGACGCACTGAAGCAAGAATTTGCAACCCTCATAGATCTGAAATATACAGTAGAATCCCTCGGTAACAGAGTGGAGCAAGCAGAAGAAAGGATTTCTGACATTGAAGACAAAGCTTTCGAACACTCCCAAACTTTCAAAGAGGAATAGAAATGGAGAACAAAAATGGATCATTCTCTCAGAGAGCTACGGGGTAATTTGAAGAAGGCTAATATCCGCTTCATTGGAATACCTGAAAGTGATGAAGTGGCTTCGCAAGGCACAGAGGCACTTGTCCATGAAATTATGAAAGAGAATTTTCCAGACATGCCAAGAGATCCTGAAATTCAGATAGCAGACAGTTTCAGAACCCCAGCACTACTCAATCCAAATAAGACTTCCCCCAGGCATATCATAATTAACTTCACTAAAGTTAATATGAAGGAGAAAATTCTGAAAGCAGCCAGACGTAAGAAATCCATTACCTACAAAGGAAAGAATATTAGAATGACTGCAGATCTCTATGCTGAAATTTTTCAAGCCAGAAGCAGGTGGTTATCGACTTTTAATCTCCTAAAGCAAAATAACTTTCAACGCCAGATACTGTATCCAGCTAAACTGAGTTTCATTTATGATGGAGAAATTAAATACTTTAATGACATTCACAGGTTGAAGAAATTTGCCATAACCAAACCAGCTCTTCAGGATATTCTCAGACCTATCC
>CAUYPK010014872.1:0-31127 GCA_963574355.1 Loris lydekkerianus
ATCCCAGGAATGGAAGAAAAAGTATCCAATGTACTCAGCCCTACTATGAAGCTAAACTATAGATTTCACATGAAGGCTATAACCCAACTATACCACAAGACTATGAGGAAAGGACCAAGGAAGGGGAAGGGAGGGGGGAGGTTTGGGTGGAGGGAGGGTAATGGGTCGGGCCACATCTATGGTGCATATTTTTGTCTATAATAAAAAAAATAAATAAAATATTAAAAAAAGAAAAATAAATAAATAAAAAATAAAAATGGCAAAAAAAAAAAAAGAGAGAGAGAGAGTTAGAAAGAGAAAGAAGGCTATATCAGAAAGGGCCCTGGACTTTTTTACTAAGCAAAACAGGGAAGAATAAAAAGACCCTAAACAGAGAGACTACATTTGTGTATTAGCAAAATGACATCAGCTACAGTGGGGAGAAAAACTAGAAGAGTGGATAAGATGAAGAGCAGGGAGACTGGTTAGGAAGCTGTTGCAATATTCTAGACAAGGGATGATGGTGGCTTGAGAAATCACGGTGATAGTAGGGATGAGAAGACATAGAAGCATTGGAGATATACTTAGAAAGGAGAGAGTCATTGACCAACACTCCACCTGCTATCACAACAGGAGTCTGTTGATAGAGAAGCAGAGGAACTAAATCTAGGAACATCCTTGATATATAATTATTTTCTAAATTTTTTTATGTAATGTATGCCAAGTGGACCCCTATAATATATTTGGAGGAGGTTTTAAGTTATAAAAAAAATAGTTAAGGAGAATGTTGCTGAAATAATAAAAGTGTAGTTATATAGTCTAAGGAGACAAACTTCTTTTTCAGTCCTTGATGTTGGCAGAAAAATTTATAAACACTGAGATGAGAAGCCTTATATTTGGTTGATCTTGACAATTTGCCTTGTGTTTAATTTTTTTTCATAGGAATTTCTGCATAATGGTCCCCTCTATTTCAAGTCATAAACAACCCTAGTCCTATCTGATCACAGCCTACAACTAAATCCAAGGAAGATTTCTGACAAGTCACTTCAAGTACAAGGCCTGAAACATTCTTCTGGCAGAAAAGTGTGTCATCAGAGGGGTAGAATTATTTTTCTGTCCCTGACAAACTCATCTAATGGATCCATTGGCTAACTGTATCCAAGGCACATATTTTCCAGTTCTGGAGGTGAAATCTTGGCTTCCTAACATAATATAAACCACAAATTACTCTTTCTCTCACAAACCATTCCTCCTTTACGATTCAAATCAGTATAACATCCTTTACAGACAGAGAAATCTTAGCCATTACTTTTCACAGCCTTGGATTCCCCAAGATTCACATATTTCTCTCTAACTAAATATAAACTAAATCTCAGTCTGTGATATTCCACTCCAACAGACGTTGTGAAGCTTTTTTTCTTTGCACATCCTGGATGTTTGCTCCTGTGAACCACTCTCACTAAATATCCTTAACCCCCTTATTATCTCATGATCCTTTAATAGTTTGTGGTTTTCTGAGGGCTGATAGAAAAATCTCACTAGTGGGAACTCTCTGACCAAACCCCTGCCATTTCTTCTACTTTTGTCCCACACCCTTTGGTCCCACCGAACATTCTGCTACACCAGAGTCACAGAGGATACTCAGGATAGTAGGGCTCTGAAATTTACAAGAAAATATACTTATGAACAATGCAAATCTCTTAAATTTTTGTACTGCTCTTTGATTAATTAGATTTAAGAAATCATTCTGAGAAGGCAGAAATTTTGAAGAACTCCACCAGTGAGAGAGAGGATGATCTGATTGCTTCTCCTACAAAAATTAGTTTCCAACTACCCATTTCCTAGCAAAGGTATTTGCTGAACCCAGAGAGGATATCCAAACAAAAGACACAGCAACATCCACAAAAGTTAAGCCTATGTTTGGCAGAAAGGTGTAATTTATGAATTGTAAACTAAGACTTAATTGCATGTTTATATAAGTAATAGCAGACTGAAAACAAACAGAACTGTGTAACCACACCACAAAAATTCAACCCACCTGCTTCCATTGGCTTCATCCTTTGTTCTTCACTTGATGTGATACTGGGCTCTAATTGGTACTTAAAAAATGTTTACAAAACACAATTATAAAGTTTTAAGTGTTTTACAATATTATAAGAAATAATGACCACCTTGGAGAATGTTCCATGGGGTGATGAGAAGAATGTATATTCTTTTTCTTTGGGTTGGAGTGTTCTATACACATCTATCAAGCACAGTTGTTCTAGGGTCTCATTTAAATATCTTATATCTTTGTTTCATTTCTATTTAGAATCATCTAAAACTTTTCAAAGGTAGAAGAGAAGGGAACACTTTATAACTCATTCTGAGGCCAACATTACCCTAATATTAAAGCTAAATATATCACTGGAAAGAAATTTTAGACCAATATTCATTATGAATATAGATGCAGACATCCTTAAGAAAATACTAGCAAGCTGAATTTAATAGTACATTAAAAGGATACACACCACAAATAAATGGAATTATGATCAAGTGGAATTTATCCCAGGAATGCAAGGGTGGTCCAACATGGGAAATCAGTCAGTGTACTACATCACAATAATAGAACGAAGGAAACACACACACACACACACACACACCATCATCTCAATTGATGCAAAGTTCAACATCTGTTCAAAGTAAAAAATCTGTTAAAACTAGAAATTAGGAGAACTTTCTTAATATGATAAAGAGCATTTATGAAAATTCTACAGCTAACCTCATATTTTCCCCCTAAGGAACAAGACAGAATGGCAACTTTCACTGGAAGTTATAGCCAGAACAATTCCATAAAATATAAAAGCCATCTCAATTTGAAAGGAAGAAGAGAAATTATCTCTATTTGCAGATGACATTATCCTATATTTAGAAAATTCTGAAGAATCCAGGAGAAAGCTAATGTAACAAATAAACATATTCTACCACAGGACACATGATCAACACACAGAAGTCAGGAATGTTTCTATACACCTGAAATGAACAACCCCAAAAGGGAAAATAAGCAACAATTCCATTTGCAACAGCATCTAAAATAAGGTTAACCATGTGAGGAAGTGAAAGACTTTTACAGGGAATATTATAAAACAATAGTGGAAGAAATTAAATGATACCTAAATGAAGGAAAAGACATCCTGTGTTCATAGGTAAGGAGTACTCTGTTTTTGCTCTATTTTTTGTCTGCCACTTTAAATGATCGGGCTAGTTCCAGGGTCTCGTCTTCAAGCTCTGAGATTCTTTTTTCTCCATTGTTTAATCTGATGATGAAACTGCTGTATTTTGAAACTCCTTGAATGACTCAATTCTTTAAGCTCCATTATATCCTTCCTAATTTTGTCTAGATCCTTGGTGACTTTGTCTTTAATTTCATTAATTCCTTGAGACTTTTTTTGAAATTTTTTTTTGCTGGTTTTCAGCTTTCCAATTTCATTCATCTTATTTCCCATGCATATTCTGAATTACATTTCTGTCCTTTCAACAATTTCTTCATGGTTGAAATTCTCTGCAGTAGCTCCATTGTGATCCCTTGCAGCAGTTGATCTATTCTGATTTTTCATGTTGTCAGGGTTTTTTTGCTGGTTTCTCTTCATGTGTGGTTTATTTTTTCCTTTCTTTTCTTTACTTTTTCTCCTTTTGACTCTAGGCTATACAGTTGAGTTGACCATAAGGTACAGTAGGGAAAAAAGAAGAAAAAAAATAAGAATAAGACTAGGAGGAGAAGAAGATATGACAGTATTACTAAAATCTGTGTTGCCTGCTCTCTTCACTAACTTCCCTTCTTGCTTCTCCTCTGTTTTCCTGTTGTCCCTTCCTACAGGTGGGACTACAGGTACCCACCACCATGTACAGTTACTCTGAGCCCCCTCAGCGCTGGCTCTTAGCACAGTGGTTTCAGTGGTGGTGACAGCTCGTGCTTTTCCCCTCCTTTCTCAGGAGAGGCTGCAGAAGGCTGCCATTAGACTGCCATCTTTGAGAGTCTGAATTTCACATGTCTTTTGAATGAGGAGACCATTTTTCTGCATGAGATCAGAGAGAATAGGGTAGCATACATCACAGGGCCAATGGCAAATGGAAAGCAGTCTAAAACATACACTCAAATAGCAGGCATGGAGCAAAAGGGAGACAGACTTCTGTGGTCGCAGGTAGGAAGGTTTAATAGTGTCAAGATGTCAGTACTACTTAAAGCAAACTATGGATTCATGTCAATCACTATCAGAATTCCAAATAATCTTTTCTTTTCCCCTGGAAAAGCTGTTCCTCAAATTCATACAGCATTAGAAAGGGTCAGATTAGCTATAATAGTCTTAAGAAAAAGAAAAATGAAGTTGAAGGATTAATATTTTCCAATTTCCAGGCTTTCTATAAAGCTACAGCAATCATAACAGTGTGATATTGGCACGAGGATAAACATATAGACCAATGGAATAGAATTAGCATTCTTTTTCATGGCTCATTTTCCTTGAGCCATAAAAAGGCATTGTTCAGGCAAAAGGGGGCACATATATATATGGCCAATTCATTTTTTTTTGTTTTGAGACAGAGTTTCACTCTGTCACCTGGCCCAGAGTGCAGTGGCATCATCATATCCACTACAACCTCAAATTTCTCAGTGTAAGTGATTCTGCCTCTGCCTCCCAAATAGCTGGGACTACAGGTGCCCACCACAGTTTTTTTTTGTTTTTTTTTTTTGTTTTTTCTTTTTGTAGAGATGGGGTTTAGCTCTTGCTTAGGCTGGTCTTGAACTCTTGAGCTACTGGTGGTGTGAGCCACTGTCCATGGCCCCAGTACTTTTTTCACAAGGGTACCAACTCCTTTCAACAGATGGTGCTAGGACAACTGGACTTTCACACCTAAATAATAAAGTGGGATTTGTACTTCACATGACATATATGGGGAACAGCTGGTGATTCCTTGAAAAGTTAAAGAGAATTCATATGACCGAGCAATTCTACTCATGAGTATGTAGTCAAAGGAATTGAAAGCAGGGACTTGAACAGATATTTGTATGCCAAGGTCCATTGCAGTATTAACCAGTGTTTATGCATATATTGTATATATGTTGTTTTTGAGGTATAATTTACAAGCAATGAGCTGTGAAATGTTTAATAATAGTCCCTGCACTTGGAGTGAAGGGGACTAGATGAGGAGATGAGAGCATCGGTGTGGCAGCAGCAGCAGCCCACTTTGTTCTGCCAGTTGTCCTTGAGCGCCAATTTGTTCCTGGATAAACTAAGAATAATAATACCTATCCTGCTGCCTTGGTGGAAGGTTAAATGTGATAACGATGTGTATGAGATGCCTGCACAGTGCCTGGAGCACAGGTATTGACGAATTAGTTATTCAATTTTCTTAAACACCCTACCCCCCTTTCTTACCTCCTACCCCCCAGTTAGAAAACACATGTAAAATGTGGATGCTTCCGAAAAATCTCTCCACTAGCAGTTAGCGCCAATAGCATGCAGAAGATAAGATGGAGTGATTTGGCTTCTTATTTTCTATTTGGCAATAAGAAGCTTATTTGCACATAGCCTGACTTCTTTCAAGCTGCAAAAAATTTGGAAATGAGATAAAGCAATATATATTAAAACATGCAAATTATAATGAATCATTTAAAGCTTGATTACTCTTCACATCTTCCTATGACAAACTTTTTTTTTTTTTTTTATCTTGCAGTCTAAGTTTCATGACCTTAAGTCTTTCATTTTCTGCCTGATGTTCTGTTGCATGACATTGCCAAAATGAAATCAGAGCCCTGCTGGGCTTTCAAAGAACTTGTGGTCCTGATTTTGAGAGTAGAAGGAAAAAATGGAAAAGAGAAGGAGGAAAATAGCACTTACACAGAGTTCTAAAGACAAGACTGAAGAAGAGGGATGGAAAGCCTTCTATTTTATGTTCATTTTCTTTGTGGGCTTCTGCT
The DNA here is from genome assembly GCA_963574355.1 of Loris lydekkerianus. NCBI lineage: Eukaryota > Metazoa > Chordata > Mammalia > Primates > Lorisidae > Loris > Loris lydekkerianus. The sequence continues at coordinate 5,936 of CAUYPK010014872.1, forward strand.
GATTTTTTTTTTTTTTTTTTGTTTTTAAGATAAATTTATTTCAGGTTAATGTGAGGGTACAACCAGGTCAAAAAATTTGATTTTGTTCGGTAGAGTTCCTCTTGTGGTTATGTCCCAGACACAAAAGGTGTGCCAACCCCTACCCCCCATGCCCATGCAGTGAGAGCACCCCAACTCCCTCTTTCTCCTCCCCTCTCATTACTCCTCCCCCAACTTGAATTGAAATGAGGTTTTCTCCTATGTGGGTGTGCATCAGATCATCTACTAGCTTCATGTTAGTATTGAATACATTAGATTATTGCTTTTCCATTCTTGAGATACTTTACTAAGAAGAATGTGTTTCAACTTCATCCAGGATATAACAAAAGATGTGAAGTCACCATCTTTTTTGTGGCTGAATACTATTCCATGGTATGCATGTACCCACCCAGCATAATGCCTTGTCAAAGTAGCCTCTCATAGAAGTAGTTGTTGAACAAATGAATGTTCAAAATATATTTTATTTACAAATGATCATTATCACCATTATTGTGCAATTAGTAGTCAATAATTCTACTAATAGTATTATAAAGTATAATTATAAAGTCCTTCAGATTAACCTAGTTGAAAATCTGACAACAAAGTTAGGTTCTGCTGTTTAGTAATTGTATAAGCTTGGACAAATTACTTGTAAGCTTCAATTTTTTCATCTGTAAAATGGGATAATAGGATTATTTGGAAAATTAGATGGGATGATACATGATAAATACAGTCAAATCTCTACATGGTGACCACCCAAGGTCATAAACTGGTTGTAATAAACTGGTTGACATATGGAGGTGGTCAGTGTAAGGAACTAGGCCTGTGGTACTAATACATACATGTGGTGCATGTCTGGTCTATGACAATTAGATTAACTTGATGGGGTCAGTGTAGAGAGGTGGTCAGCTAGGAAGGTCCTACTGTATTTGGATTATATATCATGACGAATGTTAAGTATTACAATTATACTCAGCAGTAAAGTATTTAGATAATTTGGGCCCAGATAGATAGTTCTTTTAATCTCCTGTCTTTGTGTTTTTCTATAAAAATTTGTTTGCAGGCTTGGCGCCTGTGGCTCAAGTGGCTAAGGTGCCAGCCACATACACCTGAACTGGCGGGTTCAAATCCAGTCCAGACCCACCAAATAACAATGACAGCTACAACCCAAAAATAGCCAGGTATTGTGGCACTCACCTGTAGTCCCAGCTACTGGGAGGCCGAGGCAGGAGAATTGCTTGAGCCCAGGAGTTGGAGGTTGCTGTGAGCTGTGATGCCACTGCACATTACCCTGGGTGACAGCTTGAGGTTCTGTCTCAAAAAAAAAAAAAAAAAATTTGTTTGCAAACTGGTTATTGTCTTAGATAACCATAGAATGCCTAGTTTAATGCCTTTTGAGAGTAAAGAGAAATGAGAAATCCTGTAATGGAGGGACATTTTAATATTTCACAGTAGACAAACAGAGTTATTTTCCGTCACAGCCATGTATTAGGTGGAATGACCTTTAGCAGCTGATGACAGTGATGTAGTGGAAGGGACAGTTTTCCACTTGACCTTTACACATTGTGCCAGCTTGTCTCGTAACACAAAATAAGTTGCAATTGACAGGCTTGATAGGGCCCTAACCTGACAGGAGACAGGCAGCGGCGCAGCCCCTGTTAGCTACGGGCCCCGTGACTTCCGCACACACGAGGGTGGCTTAGAAATGACTACTCCCGAAGTTGCTGCCAGAACATTCAGTGTAATTAGTTCCTCTGGGAGTTTGTTTTGAATGAGATTTACTCATAATGAACTTTTGTTGCCAAGGACGGGGTATTCTGCACACCCCACCGTGGTCTTCTAACTTCTCTGCCTCTTCAGCTGCCTCTCTCCTCGTTGCCTGTGTCCCAGGACGCTGCCCTCTCATCTTCGCTAACGCTTCATTTTTGCGTTTCTCTAAACTTGACTGCCTTCTTTTTGTTTTCTACCGTTGGATGCTTTTCCCTTGAGGCGTTTCCACAGGAGGGCTAAAATGAGAACTGCTTTTCAAGCTTTGCTCTTTTCCTTTGTAGTCGGGGGCAGAAGTGGTTCTGGACAGCAGCTAGGAAGTGCTATGCCTTTTAGCTTTGCAGGTGTGGCGGAGGAAACAGACACCGAGGACCGGGCACCTCAGCTTGTGTCTCCAGTTCTGACACTAACTGCATGTGATAACCACAGGTAATTTGCTTTGCCCCTCAGGGAGTCAGTGGAAGGGCTACATTTTTATTTGAAGTGAGCAGTAATGGTGTGTACCAATGATCAAAATTCTAGATGGAAAATGGGCATGTCCTTCTGGTCCTTTTCCTAGATGTTTTCCAGAGACATGTCTATCGTGATGTGAGAAATAGTGTCCTCTTCTGTTAAATGGGTACATTAGGCCTGCTTACCTTGCTGGGCCGATGTGAGAAACAGGAAGTAATACATAGAAAATTGTGCTGATCTAAAGGAGCTGTGTCTACATATTAGCTGGGGCTGTCTCTGGTTGTGTGCTACAGATAAAGTTTTCTGCTGTTTAAGCTTTTCTACACTACAAATTAAAAAAAAAGAGAAAAGTTTTTATGAGAGAAAAGATTAGAAGAAAATATACCAAAAAAATGCTTTGGAAAGTAAAAAGTTAAATAAAATCCTAGTACCACAGCTGAGGATTCAGCTTCATGCTCCAAGTATGTAAATCTCTGAGGTTAATATTTTATGCCTATTTATGGAATTGGAAATATCAAAACTGCAGCAAAAGATGTAAATCTTTGATTTCTCTTTAAGACTTTTTACAATGAAACATTCATGTATATGAACTTAGGGCAGCAACAAAAACTTGACCACCTGGAATTGGCAGTATTTACAGCTCTCCAATGTTTTTGGATCTGTGTGTTTTCTTCATAATTCCAGAAGGTTGCGATTTTCAAACTGTATTCTGAGGAGTTACAAAGTTGCCTTGGGGAGGCTGGAAGGGAAGCTCCACCCAGAGTATCAGGGTTCTGTGGCTTTTACCTGTTAGTCCCATAAGAATTCATTTCAGAAAGAGTTCCCTTGCTAAGTAAACCAACAGACAAACCAAAACCAGCGAGTTAACAAAATACTTGAAAAGCACAGCCTTAAAGAATTTAAAAAATATCTCAGATATTCAGAAGCTATTGTTAAGAGGGAGGTGGAGATTCCTCCCAAATCCAAACTTCTCTTTCATATTTGATGGAAGCTTGAATTTGAGGGTGCAAAAACACAGTGTGCTGGAGGTGCTCCACCTAGAAGGAACACGGCACTTGGGGCCAGTGCAAGTGTTTTGGTTAGCCTGCTGTGCTGGAAGACAGATCTTCCGACTTACTCACACGGTACAAGTGTTTCCCAGTGTAAACACCAGACTGCTTCACACACTGTTAGTCCTGGTCAAGGGTATTATTCTGTGTCCATTCCATTCAGAGGTATTCATTGTCTTCCTGGCAGCTGGAACCAATTGCTTTGGATCCACCATGCAAACCTCAACATTATGAACCAAGCTCCTAATAATGAGACTCCCGAAATTTAAACAGAGCAAGACAATTAGTTACCCTGCAGAATCAGCCAGTACTTCTTTAGATAATCATGAAAAGAATAAGATGTTCCAGGCAGAAGAACGTGCTCCTATAACATAAGGGTAGCATCTGGTTTTCTCTCCTTTTTTTTCTTTTGGGGTAGCAGCTGTCTGGATGCTGCCGTGGGCCTGAGAGGAGCCAAGGGCATATTTGTGCCTACTCTACGGCTTCTCTCATGCCTCTTCCCATCCCCTGTCAGGGGGTAAAAAAACCATGATTGGTTTGTGTTTGAATAATTAGATTATTTTAATTTTTTTAATTAAAATTTTTTTTTGTTTTTATTAAATCGTAACTGTGTACATTAATAGATTTATGGAGTTCAGTGTATTTTTGTAGGGAAAAAAACTCCACCCCAAAATGAATGGAAAATACACTATGATTAATGGGAGTTATGGGAATTAAACTTTGGAAGCTCCTTGGATGATGACTAAGGAATCATTGTCTCCCCTGTGGCAGTATGTTCTACAGTTGTTCCTCAGTATCTGATGGGACATTGCTTCCAGGACCCCTGTGGATACCAAAATCCAGGCGTTCTCACATCCTGCGCTGGGCCCTGAGGAGCCCCTGGATAGGAAAAGTAAGCCTGCTGTACTCGTGAGCTTCACATTCTGCAAATACGGCACTTTCAGCCCCTGTTTGGTTGCAGATGGAAAGTCCCGGGACGCTGAGGGCTGACCGCATTCACTGGAAAGAGCTCATGTGGGGGCGGACCTGTGCAGTTTGACCCCGTGCTGTTCAAGGGTCAGCTGTAATTGCTTGTGGCACTTATGGCAGGATGTGGCTGCAGGAAGACCTTCAAGGTCAAGACCTTCAAGGCCTAACCCTTCTCTTCCAGAATGCTGCCATGGGTCAGGGCGCTGGCCATGGACTTAATTTTTTTACAGAACTTATTTTGGGTCAAGTTTAAGAATCATCCGTTCTGTGTAGTCTCATGCTTACATTCCCCTGCAAGATTCTGGTGTGTGACTGCCTGGTGTTGCTAATCAAGGGAGGGTTTTAATGCTTCATAGAATTTAGGAGTAGGGCTGGCACTTACTACTTGGTTGCTAAGAATTTTATAATTTTTTTCTTAAAATGCCAGTATTTCCATGCCTTCTACCACTTGTCTGTTGTTGTCTGCAAGGTAATGGAATGGTTGAACATGCAGTAAGTGATTATCAATGAAAAAATCAGATACTGTTTGTTGTGACTGGTCTTACAGCTTGTTTTCTTTCTTTTGTTTTTTTTTTTGAGGAGGGCACCTGTGTTCTTTGCTGTGACTTTATGTTACCTACCTGTAATGGACTCTAATTTTCCTTTGCTGACAGTGTTGCTAATGTGTGTGATGGAATTTAGTATACTCATGTGCCGTGGTGTTCCTCAGATTGCTTTGTGACTTCCAGGTGGCCCAGAAACACTGATCCCAGGAGCTCCAGGGAGACTGTGCTACTGATATGTGTAAATGTAGGACTGAGAGCAGGTGGGGTGCAGGGAGGACAGGATATCACACATCCCAAAGAAGTAAGCACTGGGCAAGACTGGCCCCTGTCCCTTCTATTTGACAGTCCTCTGGCTGAGTTGCAGATTGATGCCACTTGGGTAGAATTAAATTCCAGTCAATAAGTAATTAAATTCATCACATCTATCTCTTTGAATCCTTTCTATGTTTGTAAAAACTCTTCCACTTTGATTTTTCAAAGCCATTCACAGGCATTCTTTTCTCACCATTTCACAATTGTCTGGTGGCTCGAGTTGGTCTAGTATTATTAATCTTATGCATGACACAAGAAAACTGAGTCTTAGAGGGGTTAAATAACCCTAAGATCATGAGGTTGGTGGGGATGAATCCAGGACTATAATCTGAGTCTGCTGACCTATGAGCAGATCAGACCTTTTAAAGTTTTGATTTGCATAATGCAAGGGTATACGTCAAATCTGTTAAGAGTAGAGTATAAATGTCTTAACACAACAATTAAGTAAGTGAGGTGAAGGCTATGTTAACCAGTTTTATGTAAGCATTCCAAATTGTATATAAAATCAGCACATTGTACCCCATAAATGTATTAATGTGCATAGTTATGATTTAATAAAAAAATAAAGTTTTTATTTTCTTCTTACACCAGAGGATTTTATGCAGAGATAGAAGAATCACACCACGTCCCTTTACAGGGTTTACTTAATCATTTTATACATCCTTAGATGTTTATCTTTAGGATAACATTTTATACAATCTGTGCTCTTTGCCTATAAGATGCTAGTTTTAAGGCTTATAAGGCTAACGTCTATTCTTGGAGAGTGGCTTTCTTCTCTCATCTCGTAAACATGAAGTGCCCTTTATGGCCCCTAGTGCAGTAGGTACTGGGGAGACAGCTGTCAACAAGGCAGAAGCCCCCTTCACCTTCAGGGGCCTCCAGCTTAGTCCTCACACTCCTAGACAGCTGGAGTTCCCAGCTGGGTATGGGAGTTAGACTTCAATACCAAGTAAGAATCTCTGAGCTTGTAGCTTGGGGGTTTTGCATCTCCGTCCTTGGAGTTACACATGTCCAGTGAAGGGCCTAATGGCTGGTGGCTGTGACTTCCTGCCCTGTGAAACCACACAGGAAGCTTAGTTGGTTCTACCTGGGACCTGAGGGCCTTTTTGCACCTGTATCCTGTTACTATTGCATTCTTTTCTCTGAAAAATGTACCCATTAACTCAGTTTTATTTATTTATTTATTTATTTATTTATTTATTTATTTATTTATTTTTCTGAGAGAGAGTCTCAAGCTGTTGTCCTTGATAGAGTGCCATAGCGTCATAGCTCACAGCAACCTCCAACTCTTGGGCTTAAGTGATTCTCTTGCCTCAGCCTCCCAAGTAGCTGGGACTACAGGTGCCTGCCACAACGCCCAGCTATTTTTTTTGTTGTTGCAGTTGTCAAAAAACCAAGGCTGGTAGGTTTGAACCTGGCCCACTGTTTGTTGATTTAGCAGACCTGGGTTGGGTTACCTGCCAGCCTCGGTGTCTGCAGTTGTCATTGTTACTTTAGCAGACCCAGGCCGGGTTTGAACCTGTCAGCCTCGGTGTATGTGGCTGGCGTCCTACCCATTGAGCTTCGGGAGCTGCCCCATTCAGTTTTATTTGTAAAATCTGCGTGGCATCTGAGGATGTTGGGAAGGTACTTCTAAAGCGAGTCGTGCAGAGATCCTGTCACTTCTCCTCAGTGTTTACAGCGGCACACCTGGGGCCAGTACGTGTGCAGGCTCATGTGTGTTAGAAGAATCGTTCTTTATCAGTTGATCTTATCACTGGCTGCTGTTTTGTGATTTCTCTTTATTAACATCACCTTTGAATTGGAGCTCACTGTTGTATTTGTACTTAGTGCTTCAGCCAAAAGAAAACAGCTTAATCCTAGTTTGTTCCAAGCAACTAATATTCTAGCAAGCTTTATTCCTTCTGATTGGATTTCATTCTAATCTACAAACTCAGGCTAGTGGAAAAATTTGTTTAATTTTCTAAGTTTTTTTTTTTGACTATACTGTTTATCTAGATACCTTTGTGCTTCTAAAAGAATTTAAGCTGTTGTTTCTGCTGCCATGCCATTAGCCAGAGACCAATTTAGTGCAGTCCTCTTGGCACTGAGCCTAACACTGCCATGTTCCATTTGTCCATGCCAGGCAGGGATATTACCTCAGTGTAATTTGCATTATGTATTTTTAAATAATGGTGGTTGCTCAACAGTACTCCCGCTCACATCCTGAATTCCATTAGAGATGAATGTGCTGAAAAATATTCTACAAAAAATTATGTTCTTGAAAGATAATAGGGTGTAGTGATTACCATGCAAAGGGTGAGAGAGCTGGTGGTTTTTGAACACTGACAGGCAGATGTGTCCAGCTAATTTTTTATGAAAACACAAGCAGAGCAAATTACTCATGAAAAGTCTATTCATAGGAACTAACTGAATGCCACGCTCAGTTTAATGATGAAAACAGAAGGCTGCCAAAAGCCAATAGAGAGAAATAATGAATGGCATTTGTGTAATTCCTAAAAGTTACCTTGGTGCCAGTAGTCTTTCCAGTGTCTGAGAGCCACGTTGATCTAGTGTGTGGTCTCAAACCCTTTAATGTACACAGAGAAAGATAAAGTAGCTCATGACAGAGAAACTAAAAAAGTGACCCTTCGAATTTTCGATAGCATCATTCTACGAAGATACTGTCAATATGGAAATGGCCTAAGAGTCACTTCCTGAATCTCTCAGTTGGATAATTGCTTGCCATATTTCTCCAAGGTCTTGTTGGTAGGTTAAGAGTGGGATATTGTAGGAATTAGTCTTTAATTCCTTTCTTAGGTAAGTTATACCTAATAAACTTCAATATTAGTATGCACAATAGGTCTGTTTGTCAGCTGAGTCTCTAAACTGCTAAGCCAGTTGATCGTTGCCTGTTATTCACCTATCTTGGTGATGACTGAGCATATATCTAAATTTAATTAAAATGAAATATATGGCATAAAAATAGTCACGTATGAGGACTTGCCATTACATTTTTAAAAAGTTTCTCTTTCAGGATTTATGTATTTTTATTGTTTAAATTTAAATTTAATTTTCTATTATTTTTGGAGACAGAGTTTCACCCTGTTGCCCAGGCCAGAGTGCCATGGTATCAGCCTAGTTCACATTAACCTCACACTCCTGGGCTCGTGCAATCTTCTTGTCTCAGCCTCCCAAGTAGCTGGGACTATAGATGCCTGCCATGCTGCCTGGCTAATCATTATTATTTTTTTTATATTTTAGTAGAGATGGGATCTTGCTCTTGCTCAGGCTGGTCTCAAACTCCTGAGCTCAAGGGTTCTGCCCGCTTTGTACTCCCAGAGTGCTAGGATTTCAGGCCTGAGCCATGGCGTCCAGCCCAGACTTTACATATTTTTAAATGGTGGGAAAAAAACCCACAGTTCTGTTTGTAGGTCTGATCTCTTGCATTTCTCTGCAGAGCCCAGAAGGAGAAGATAAAACTTCTGGCATCCAGGCTTAGGCTTTTGAATCTACTCTTCAGCATTCTAAGGATTAGAAGGGACCTTGCAAGGATATTTTATTGTAACCCAGTTTTTATGCATAATGGTTCCTAAAACCTTGTTTTTATCAATAAATCAAAGTTATGTTAATTTTATGTGTTGAAAGAGCTGTGAATTTTACTGAATCTTACAATTAGCTGAGATGTGCCACTAAGAGATTTAGTCTATTCACTTTTCCCATGAACTGCCTTCTTAGCACATTTTCTATTTGGGTATCATTTTAGCAAATTAACTAATAAAGGGCCCCACCTCACAGTAATAGCCATGGCCCCCACTAATAGTGTGCAAACACCAAGCCAAGCATTGTGTTCTCAATAATCATGAGAAAGTCACTAGGGAGGTCCAGGTTGCCTGTCCATTTCAATGTCGAGGAGATTGGGTCTTAGAGAGGTTCTGACTTATTCAAGATTATGCAGCTCATAAGGGGTAGAGTTTGGGTTTGACTTGAAGCAAACTGCTCAAAACCCATGCTCTAAGTCCTAACCCCATTGTGTGAATACTTTGGAGTCTTCCTATGCCATAAAGTCCTCTCTCACTGACCCCACTGTTACACAGACTATCCAAGGTCACACTGGCTTGAAGGCTCCATGAGGAAGTTGAGTGGTCATATACTTACAATTGAGTTTTCTTGACCAGGCTTGACAAGGTATGAGACCAGCCACTAGAAGCCTGTGGGTTTCAGTACTTCACATCAGTAATGTTTTCAGAGTCCTATCTAGGGTATAGATCAGGAAGTTCACACAGATGAGAAGTACTGGAGCAGGAATTTGGACCCAGCTCAGCTTTGCTTCCTGGTCCACACAAATGGACCCCAAATAGAACCCTGCTTACTAATGCCAGAATGTACCAGTTGGAATTACATTTACTTCTGAAAATGGAAATTGAAAAGTTATTTAAATAATACATGATTCTTGGAAAAGATTTAGAGTGTTTTTAAAATTTTTAAATTTAATTTAATTTTACTTTATTTTGAGACATCTCACTCTGTTGCCCAGGCTAGAGTGCTGTGGCATCACCCTGGCTCTCAGCAACCTCGAACTCCTGGGTTCAAGTGATCATCCTGCCTTAGCCTCCTGAGTAGCTGGGACTATAGGCTCCTGCCACAACACCTGGTTAATTTTTGTGTTTTCAGTAGAAACAGGGTCTTGCTTTGCTCAGGCTGGTCTCAAACTCCTGAGTTCAGGGATCCTCCTGCCTTAATATCGTAGAGTTCTGGGATTACAGGTGTGAGCCACCTTTGCTTGTCCAATTCAGAGTATTTAGAGATATAGTATAAGTAAAAGAAAATATAACTTTTATTCTTCTTTATAGAGAGAGCCACTGTGATAGTATGAAGTGTGTTCTTTTTGATGTTTTCCCTGTGCTGCTCAATGGCATTTCCTCATTTGCCATTTCTGTTGTGTTGTCTGTACTGTAACTACTTGGATATGATCTGAAGAATGTTCTTCTTTCACTGGTAAAAGCTTTCATTATGTGTCTTAATAAACACCTTGAAATTTAGATAGTTGACTCTTTTCTAGAAGTAATGGCCATGGTAGCCACTGATAATGTGCATAATGCATGGCACTGTGGTTGTACTGGTGGGAGAGCTAGTGGAGGTGGTGGCAGTCATGCTGCTGGAGCTGATGATACCACAGGTGAGAGTGTACGTGGTGGTGTGAATTGTGGCAGTAGGAAAAGTGGTGGTGGTAATAATAGAAGGAGTGATGATGGTTGTGGGAGTGGTAGTTTTAGGAATGGTGATGGCAATTATACGAGTGGTGGTGGCTGTAGAAGTGGTGGTGATGGTGATAGTGGTACTGGTGATGGTAGGGGTAGTAGTGCTGGTAGGAGTGGTGGAGATGGTGGGAGAGGTGGTAGTGGAGTGGAGGTGGTAGGAGCAGTGGAGCTGGTGGTGGTAGGAGTGGGAGAGGTGGTAGGAGCAGTGGTGATGGTAGGAGTGGTGGAGGTAAGAGTGGTACTGGTATGTCTGCTGGTGGTTCTTGTGTTTCTGGCAGCAGTGCTGGTTGGATTGGTGGTGGTGCTGTACATTTGGTGGGTGGTGATAGAAGTAGGAGTAGATAGGTGTTGCTAGGATGACACTGGTGCTGATGGCTGGAGTTTTTTCAGTGGTGATGGTGGTGACAATAGGGAGCTGCTGGTGGTGACTGCTGTTGTGTTTTTGTGGCTGGTTCTATGGTATTTAAAGAGGAGTAGAGAAATTGATTTCTCTTTTTCAAACAATAGTCTATAGTGCTTCCTCCAGCTCTGGGTTAGAAACATGAACATGGACTACATATAGACATGATCCAGGCATTCTGGAAATTTATTTCACTGATAGGTTTGTTTTTTGAAAATCTGGGGTAGGTTTGTTTTTTGAATATCTGGGGTAGGTTTGTTTTCTGAATATCTGGGGGTTTTATGAATAGTTGCCACCTTTCAATTGGTCAGTTACTTCCCTGTGGATTTTTGATGACTAATGTTTGGTGAACGTGTTGAATAGTGGAGGCAGGGGCTATTTTGGAGAGACCCCTAATGAAACTCGCTTTTTACAATCTCAAGGTCTTGAGAAATAAGAACTATTGACCACTATAGTACACACTCACTTCTCTCTCTCACACACACACCCCACATACACCATACTCACATATACACTCAGAAAAATTTGGAGTCGTCTGGCACACCAGAGACCGGGGGTGAGTACTTGGAGGTTTTCTTAGTTTTGCTATTTTGCTCAGTCACAATTTAAACTATTTTGCATGTTAAATTCTTATTGGGAAGAACAGGTGCTTTAACTCCCATATTCTGCTAAAATATGAAAGTATGTCAGAGCAAATCAATGAATATTTATCAAGAACAAGGCAATAGATGGAGTGCTGAGGAGGCCAATATCATAGTTAAATTATTGCTTGCCTTCCAAATTTCTGTATCATCTGCAAAGGTTTGCTTTTCTTGTTATACCACAACAAAGTAATGTCTCACTCTCCTTTCCACACACTGGCAAACTTAAAACACAGCATTTCTAGAAATCCTCTTTGGAGTTCACTGAAAAGATCTCTGAGCAGAGGAAACCAAGCTTACCCTAAGCAGTTTAGCATTAAGAATTTGTGGAAACCAAATCTTCATTTTCATGCAGAAATCAAAGAGTAGCATAAGTCACCTGTAGATTATTTTAATAATATAATAATTTTTAAAATAATAAACAGCTCAAGATTTTGCCATGGATTTTCTAAGTAGGGAAATTGAGATAAAGTCACGGCTAATTATACTGACTGATTGCCTAGATTTTTTTAAGAAAACATAATTGAGAAGTATAGATAATTTATAATGTTAATTTTGTATCCTGGTTTTATCTTGTAATATGAAAGTATTTCCCTGCTATTTTTCTAATTGTTCCTTGAGTTGTTGCATACCATTCCATGAGGAGATATGACATTATCTACTCCACCGGTGATCCATAGAATTGCATCAGATGATTGACATAGCAGTGCTCATGAGAGGGTACTTATCATCCAAACAGAAACGTCTCTTAATATATTTATTTGGCACTTACCTTTTGCTTATAAGGATTTTGACACTGAGCATGATATTGGCTATTCAGAGATGAATCAGGCTTATCTGTGTCAAGGAACTGTGAATAATAATTAGGAAGAGAAGATGCCTGTGTGAGCGTGGAGATTGCAGGCGCAGGGATTTTTCAGGCATGGCTCTTAGAAAGTGCAATAGCAGAAGCCCAGAGTTGGCACCAGGGAAGGTTACGTTCAGATTCTGCTTTTGATGCAGAATCTGTGAGACTTCAGGAAAATTACTTCACATTTCTGAATTTCACTTTCTTCCTTTGTATTCTTACTCTGCAAGTTGTTTCACAGCTCTGACGTAAGGTGTCCATAGCAGTGAACATGTAGTAGATGATGTCTTCAGTGTGCTAAGGGTGACTGATTTTTATGAAAATGAACCTGATAAACTTCAATATTCTGAAATGTCAAAGACTGGCTCAATTGTGCTCAGGTTAGTCTGAAATACATTTCATCATGTTCTAATTCTTTGTAAACCAGTCATCAGCTCATGTTGTGTATGGCAATGTGGAATTAGAATATTCAGTTCCCACTGAATTGCATTTCTTGGCCATTATGTTAGAATGGGTACAGGCGATTGCACTAATGTACACAGCTATGATTTAACAATAAAAAAAAAAAAAAAAACCCAAAGAAAAATGACTTACAGGGACACTGATTGCTTCTTAGCTTTAAAGAGCCTCCTTAAGAATGTGGAATGGTGGCATGGCCTCTGAGAAAGTGATTTACACTATATATTCTGTCATCCTGCATACAGAACAAGGCAGTAGGAATTGAATCCACTTAGCAGGATGTCTTTATGTGTGAAGATTTCTTGCTGCTTATAAATGCTTATTTCCTTATTTATTCATACAAGTAAAAAGCACTTTTTTTTCACCTGTTTCCTATTGTCACCCAAGTAACAGATACTTGCTGCTGATGTGCTCAGGAATAAAAGATGAGCACTGACCTTCAATTAAACATTAATAAATATGTTGCAGTAGCATAAATAAATACATCAAAACAGAATGAGATGATGATTAGGATTTTTATTGCTGAGGTCCTAGGAGGAAAGCATGTTAGATTCATAAATGGAATGTTGTCAATTGAGCCGTATTTCTCAATGTATCATTTTGCTCACCACTTAGTAATGTCTTCCTTTGTTAGTCTTGAGTTTGTTTTCGCTATTTAGTTATGTTAGAAAATGCACCCAATATTTCTAATATTACTGCTGTTCTATTCGTTAGATGGCTTCAGCCACATTTATTCAGCACACTGTCCACTGCGCTGGCCGTAAATCTAGAGCTACAAATTGAAATCACTTCAATAACGTCCACAGAAAGTCTGCATTGGTTGAAAAGACAGAAAAACCAAAGAAAATGGTTTTTTTCTTGACCATTGGTTTAATTCGAGAGACTAGGATAGGAGGTGTTTTGTTTTTGCTTTTGTTTTTGTTTTAAAGGCACAGCAGGAGTCATACAAATAAGAAGATTACAACATAAAAGTCACACAGGTAACATTCATATATGTGGAGTTATTTACTTATAGTTAAAAATAATTTATTTCAAAATAATTTTGCATGTACAGAAAGGTCATATATAGTCAAAGGTCAAAGTATAGTACAAACAAATTGCATAGCCTACTCATTCTGATTCCCAGCAGAATATGCGTGTCCGTGATCACAAGCCTTTTTCTGATCTCTTGGGAGTGAGCTGTGGTCATGATGCCCCGTCACTTCCCATTTCTCCCACGTTACTACCCGGCATCTCTTCAAGTCACAGAATCAAGTATACACCATGGGTATCCTGCTTGGAACAGCTCTTCAATACTCCATATTTCCCTGTCTTCCATATTCTCAAAAATTTGGATAACCTTTAACGGAGGTCCATCTGATGTTTGCTCGTGACTGAGTTAGGGTCATGCCGTGTGGAGGGGACTCTTCTGACTGATGCTCTGCCTCCCTGGAGCGTCATGTCGGGAGCCCCGCGGCATGGGCCCCTCTTGCCACAGCGGAGGTTAACCCTCCTCACTGGCTCATGCTGTGCTTCCAGGTCTCTCCAGCACAGTGTTACCGTTTTTTCCTTTGGTAACCAGTTAGTATGTCCTACGAGTGATACTCTGAGATTATACTGGTGCCTTGTGCCCCGTCAAACCTTCACTTCGTCATTTCTTTTTATTAGTCAGCATTCTGTTAGCTGGGATCTGGCCTCCTGTTCTAGCCAGTGGCTTGTGCTTCATGTCTATTACGTATTTGATTCTCAAATTTTGATCCCAGATTTGGCCACTGGGGACTTCTTCGGGGTGTGTTTTGTGTTCTATTAACAGGTCCCTATCAGTCTTTGTCACTTCTTAATATTTTAGTACAAAAAGATGCTCTAAACTCTGTTCTGCCTTAGCATCAGCTGTTTCTCCCAGGAGCTCTGGTTCCTTTCATGGAGGGTGAGGTTTGGAAATCAGGCACTGTGCACTTTATCTGCTCATTGCTGCTGCCGCATCATGGCTTTTAGACCTCAGTAGATAGAGAGAAAACGTATATGTAAATGCACATGCACGTACATCTATAGCTATTTCCTTATCTTCCTGGAGTTTGTATATTCAGAACCATTAGTTCATACCAGTGTTTCTAACCCCGGTGCAGCACATCTAGGTGCTTTCTACCCTTTCCCTGCTTCCATGATAATGCAGGTACTCTTCAATACCCAGCTCCCTGGGCCTCTTTGTCCTCCGCTTACTTCCTTCTGACCACTTGGGAGTGAGCTGCACTCATGCTGCCCCGTCACCTACTTAATTCTCAGGGTGTCTTGCTCCACCTATCCTGGCGTCTCCTCCACTTGCTGCCGTGTTCCTCTCCATGTGCCTCACCCTCATCCCTGGCAGGCACCACATATGCCTCTGTGTGCAGCTCCCCTGCATCCATGGTGTGCACCCAGGTCACCCCTCATCAATGGGGCAGCTCCCTGCCGACTCCCCTGCACAGGGGAAGAAGCAGGGTTTACTCATGATTTTAACCCTCCCTCCTGCCCGTGAGCACCTTAAGAACCAGGAATACATCTTGTTCATCTTCAAGGCCCTATAGCCTAGCAGCATTGGGTTACCCAAAGTACTTGTTAATTGAATGAATATAGAAAATATTAAATAAGCATGCCATTTAGAAGGTTAGAAAAAAACATTTTAATAATTTTCACAAACCCTTCCCTCTCAGAGGAGCCACTCTGGGGAAAGCATCTAAAGCATGTGGGTGAAGCTGGCCATGCTGGGGAAAGTATCTAAAGCATGTGGGTGAAGCTGACCACTCTGGGGAAAGCTTTCTCTTTCCACCTTTGAGTGTGAAATAGATGATATATTTGTGCCACCCTCCCCCAACCCCTCCCACGCCCTCCCCCTTGTCTCCTACCACTTTTGACCCCCTAAGAGTTCTCCTTAGATATTGAAAGCGCCCATCTGTCACAGGGCCTTTGCACGGTCTGGGAGATTCTTCTTTCCTGGAATATTTGAATAGTGTATTGGGGTGTCATTTGCAGAAGCCAGAGAACTACCTTTTGTAAATATGGGGGTATGGTACACTGTCACGTTAACCAGAGGCAAAGTTGGCACAGGCAGTGGAAATTCCCAGTAGCTAATAGCTGTTAGGGAGGTGACTTAGAAATTAGAGACAATGTCCAAAGCTGTACAATTGCTGGCGACCATCCTGGCGCCCTTTTCTAATCATAAAATAGAAAATAACTTTAGATAGCCAACTTCTGAAGGTGAGTAGCTAGAGAGAACATAGCTAATCACGGATATTTCCTGCCACAATTTA
This sequence comes from Loris lydekkerianus, assembly GCA_963574355.1. Lineage (NCBI taxonomy): Eukaryota > Metazoa > Chordata > Mammalia > Primates > Lorisidae > Loris > Loris lydekkerianus. The sequence goes on from CAUYPK010014872.1 coordinate 21,902, forward strand.
TATCTTCCTTTAGAATTTGCTGTGAATGGAACTTCTGGCAGCCGCTTTGCCATTTTCAGTGTTTAATTTTGCTGGATCAGCTGGCACCTCTGAGGACTGTTCAACCAGCAGGGGGAGTATGGTTTAGAACGTGGTGGATGGCAGAGGAAGGCTGGGCTGGGTATTAAATTGATTGCAAACATTTTCAAGACAATACTTAATGGTACTACTAATAATAGCCTATCTTTTTGGACACTTACTAAGTGCCAGGCATGACGCTCAAGGCTTTGCATAGATTATCTCAGTTAATCCTCAGAAAACCTCATGATGTTGATACTATTATTAACCCCATTTTTTTTTTTAAAGATTAGGAAGCCGAAGATTAGCAAGGTTAAGTAACTTGAAGGTCCGACAGCCAGAAATGGCAGAATTGAGTCACAAACTCAGGTTTGCTCCCAACCCTTGTGTAATACATGCAGATCTTGATGCACCTTTACATATGTTATGACTGTAGCTGGGTGTTATTTTAGAACATGAAATTCCAGAACTTTATTGCTCTTCACCAAAGTTCTGATTTTATAGAACAAGGAATAAAGTATCAAGCAATGAGTCATGTAACATACTTGGTATTAAGGTGCTGGTACATTTCATTATTATCCTGGGAAATCTTGCCAGGCCAGATTGCACGTGTGGGCACAATCAGTGGGCGAGTGAATTAGCTCCAGCACAGGTTAAGAGCCTTGGTAATGACCTGGTGTTTGGTCTGGGACAGAACACTCTTTCTGGCATTCTTAGAATGGATCATTAGTAAATCCTCTTAGATTCTGGCTAACAGTTCCTGTCAGCAAGTTTGTGTGGCGCTCTGTCATGTGACAGCCCCAGAGACGTGAATTTGCTGCACCCAACATCTGATCCCTGCCTTTCCTCTACGTGGGAGTGTGCCGTGGGGGTGGGCCAGCGTGGAAGAAGAGACATGTCAAGAGGCACACTGTAACCAGTGATAATCTCCACTGCCGTATCATGAGAAGTTTTGTTCACTGTGACAGGCTTGTTGAAACGGTGTTTTATTTCAGAATTGACTCTTACAGAAATGGCCTCCTTGGAAAGTGGCTGGTAGAGCTGTGCCTTAGGAACATAAAAAAGATTTCGTAATCTAGGGTAGAGCCTCTGGGACATTTTCTCACCATGGTGTAGAAAAGGGGTAATATTTGCGTTGCAAACTGCAGTAAGTAGCAAGTGTGCTTGGCTGGAGGTGGCTGCCTGGGACCTCAAGCTGCCCCAGGGCATACCCACTGCTCCAGGGTGGAGGGGACCAAGGTCTTTGTGGACCAGCCTGGCAAGGACCAGCAGGAGGGAAGCTCTGATGAATGATATTTTAAAATTCAGTCCTTATATTTTTCTAAAGATAGCTTTATGGGAAACTTTTTAATTCTTTAGTTATTTGATTATGAAGATAAGTTCTCATTAAAGGGGATTCCAATTTCTGCAGCTTATTTTCTTGAAGAAAAATTGTTTCACAAGGATTCTATATTTATACCTTGTCTTAGGGCAGTGGCTCTCAGCCTTCCTAATGCCGTAATGTATTTTCATTGTTAAAAAAGGATTGCGACCCGTAGGTTGAGAACCGCTGTCTTAGGGGATCTAAGATCATTTAATGATTACAATAACCCTCCTGTATAACAGAAGGAGATATGTGGTTGTCTGCAGGACGGTAGCATTTGAAGACTGCTTCTGTGGCTTTAAGAATTGTCTGGCAATTGATGGGCAATTTCATAAAATCAACAATTGGGCACTGATTCCTTTTCCAACCATTTTTATAGTACCCATCAAAACTAGCAGGTTCTCCCCATCCCAAATGATCGTAAGGTTTTAAAAATGATTGATATTATTAAGAGTCATAATTATGACCACAGTATAAACATAGACCATAATCTCTGAGAGTCAGAAGAATGAAAGATAGGAGGATTGTGTTATTGGCAAAAAAGAGCTTCTTAAAAGCACCATCTGAGAGATGAAAGTGCTGGCCTAGAAGCCTTCACGCCATGTCTTTAAGGAGAAGGTTGATGAGGAGCAGAGCTAAGAGACACTGGGTTATCTATTTGAGTTTCATGATTCTTTTTCCCTCTCTCTTATCGTTTTGGGTTTCCAGCTGAGATGTTAAAACAAAGATTAGAAGACTTGGAGCAGGAGAAAAGCAGCCTGCACTTTCAGCTTCCATCCAGGCAGCCACCTCTTAACAGCTTCCTGGGTCACCTGGCGGCCCAGGTCCAGGCTGCCTTGCACCACCGGGCCGCTCAGCTGTGAGTACTGGTCATTTCTGCCATTGTTTCCATGGGTCCCTTCCTCCCTGTGACTCCCATATAGTGAAGGGCTGGGAGGGGCTTAGCTGTAGAGACCCTCCACTGCCTTTTCCTGGGAAGGATCCCTTTGATGGTTGGATACGTGGATGGGAGGGGTTCCTTCCAGAGTGAGGGACCCATATGGGTCACACTTCCCTAGAAAGAAGCCCTTTCTGCCTGCTACTTGACAAGGGAGACCCGCACGCATGTGCAGCTGCAGCCTGGGCTTCACGTCACACTTGACATCTGAGAAGTGAGGGGCGTTTCCTCTTGTCCAGAGCAGCTCTATCTCCTGGGATTGTGTTAAGCCTGAGTAGCTGGGACTGCTACCCTCAGAGGGGCCTCCCTCCCTGAGAGAGGAACCCCCACCTCCTCCCCACTCTCACCTCCAGCTCCTGAGTGAAGTGCGCGGTTGGTAGCACCCAGTGCTCTCCTGGGACTGGAGATACAGAGAGGGCGACTGCCATTTCTGATTCAGTCCTGAGACAGAGATCTTATTTATTTTCATATTTTTTATTTCAAAATATTAATGAAGCATGAGTCTTTTTGTCAGGTGGATGAACTGTGTAATGCTGGAGCCAGGGCTTTGCTCCAGTGTGTCACCAGAGTAACGTACACTGTACCCAGCAGTGTGTTTTTATCCTCCCCACTCTCAGCCTCCCATTCTCAGTTTCCAGTGTCCCTTATACACCCCATGACTGTGCAGGCCCAGATTTAGCTGCCTGTGACTAGTGAGGACAAGTGGTGCTTGTTTTTTCCATTCCTGAGCTACTTCCCTTGGGATTCTCATTCTCGCTGGCAGCTGGGTAGTGTTCCATGGTGTGTATGTATCTATCTGTATAAAATCACATTTTCTTTTTTTTGTTTTCAGCAGTTTTATTTTTTTTATTAAGTCATATGCACATAGATTATAAATATATTATGCATATGTGGGGTACAATATGTTGATTTTTTATACAATTTGACATGCTTACATCAAACTAATTAATATAGCTTTTGCCTCATTTACTTGATTATTGTGTTAAGACATTTATGTTCTACACTTGATAGATTTGACTTGTACCCTTGCAATGTGCTCCATAGGTGTGGGTGTGGTTCTGCCATTTACCTTTACCCACTCATGAATTAATAGGCACTTAGGCTGGTCCTATGTCTTTGCCCTGGTGAGTTGTGCTGCAATAAATGCAATAAATGCTCAGGTGTAGGTGTCTTTTTGATATAATGGCTTCTTTTCTTTTGAGTAGATGCCCAGTAGGGACAGTACGGGATCAGATGGTATAGATGGTAGGTCTACTTTAATTCTTTGAAGAATCTCCATACTGTTTTCCGTAGAGATTGTACTGATTTGCGTAACATTCTTTTCTTTCTGGATCCATGCCAACATGTTATTTTTTGATATTTTGAATAATGGCCATTCTGATAGGGGTAAGGTGGTATCTCATTATGGTTTTAATTTGCATTTATCTGCTGATTAGTGTTATTAAGCATTTTTTTGTATTTTTCTGGCCTTCTGTTTACCTTCTTTCGAAAAAAGTTGTTCATGTGTTTTACCCACTTTTTAATGCCCTTATTTTTATTTTCTTTCTTGTTAATTTGAGTTCCTTATAGATTCTGGATATTGGTCCTTTGTTAGATGTATAGTTTGCAAATATAATATTTTCTCCCATTCTGTAGATTGTCAATTTACTCTAATGATTATTTTCCTTGCTGTGCAAAACTTTTTTTTTTTGCCCAGAAATTTTTTAATTAAATTAAGTTCCATATATTTGTTTTCGTTGTTGTGATATTTGACATTTGGGGCGGGGGGGCTTAATCATAAATTGTTTGCCTAGGCAAATAAGAAGAGTTATTCCTACATTTTCTTACAGAACTTTTATGGTTTCAGGTTTTTTTTGTTTGTTTTTGACAAACAGCCTCACTCTGTTGCTCCAGGTAGAGTGTAATGGGATCATCAGAGCTCACAGCCTCAGACTCCTGGGCTCAAGTGATTCTCTTGCCTCAGCTGTCTGAGTAGCTGAACTGTAGATACATGCTACCATACCTAGGTATTTTTGGTGGTGATGGGCTTGTTCAGGCTGCTTTTGAACTCCTGACCTCAAGAGATCCTCCTGCCATGGCCTTCTAGAGTGCTCAAGCTACAGGTGTGAGCCACCATGCCCAGCTTGGTTTCAGGTCTTACATTTAAATCTTTAATTCATGTTAAGGGAATTTTTGTCATTTATATATTATTTTTTGAGTTAATTTTTATATATACAAAAGGTAGGGGTCCTGTTTCATTCTTTTGCATGTGGCTATCCAACTTTCCCAGCACCGTTTATTGAATAGGCTTCTTTCCCCCAATGTATGTTGTCGACTTGGTTAAAAATTAGTTGTAGCTGTGTGATTTTATTTTTGAGTTCTCTGTTTTCCCATTAGTCTATGTCTCTACCTTTATAATAGTGCCATGCTGTTTTGGTTACTATAGACTTGTAGTATAATTTGAAGTTAGGTAATGTGATGCTGCCAGATTAGTTCTTCTTGCCTAAGTTAGGCTCTTTTTAGGTTCCATATGAAGTTTAGGATTATTTTTTCTAGGCTTGTGAGAAATGACATTGATATTTTGATGAGGGTTATGTGGTATCTGCAGATGACTTTGAATCTACAAATCTTCCAATCCATGAGCATGAGATGTTTTTCTATTTATTTGTGTCATCTATTATTTCTTTCATTAGTATTCTATAGTTCTTCATAGAGAACTTTCACCTCCTCTGGTGAACATATTCCTAGTATTTTATTTTCTTTGCAACTATTGTAAATGATATTGAGTTCTTCATTTAACTCTCAGTTTAACTGTTAGCAGTATGTAGAAATGCTATTGATTTGTGTACATTGATTTTGTAACCTGAGACTTGGCTAAATTTATTTATCAATTCTAGAAATCTTTTGGTGGACTCTTTAGGATTTTCTTGATACAAAATCATATTGTCAGCAAACAGTGATAGTTTGATGTCCCTTTTCCTGATTTGGACATCGTTTATTTATTTCTCTTGCCTGATTGTTGTGGCTAGCCCTTCCGGTACTATGTTGAATAGAAGTAGCAAGAGTGGCACCTTTGTCTTGTTCAGTTCTTAGGGGCAGTGCTTTCAAGTTTTCCCCATTCAGTAGGAGAGCAAGAGAGATTTTAAACCTATCAATATCCAGGCTCCACTCCACGGGAGCTAAGTAAGATTGTCCCGGGGTGGGTCCCAGATGCTGGCAGGTTTAAAAAGCCTGAGATCCACTGCTCCATCTACCTGCTTGTTCCCACCTTCCCAGGGTAAGGTCCTGAGGAGGAACAAATGTTTTATGACTCCTGTGAGCATAATCACGATTCAGGTCTGATTCTACTTAGGTACAGACATGGCCACAGCAATTCCACTTTATTTCCCACTTACAATTGGCCCTCACAATCATAAGATTGTCTGTCCTACTCCTGTTAAGTATACATGACATTAGGCATTCTGTTTATCTTGGTGCTTCCCTATAGCTGTCTGTGAGGACAGTTATTTTCTCCGTTTTAGCAGTAACAGGTAGCAGAGTGCATGACACCTGGTAGGTGCTTGGTTATAAATTTTTGTTCAACGAACTTTTATGTGATTCTCTTAAATAGAGAGAAAATTCTACCTCCCCATTTTCATTCCCTTCTCATGTGACATTGATGTGTAGCTTCAGTTTCTCTTCTTTTATCACTTGATGCCTTTCCCAACTTGACTTTCTCCTAAATTCTCTAATTCTTTTATCTTTGGGTTATTTCTCATCCTCTAGTCTAGTCTTGGGATACGTTTAGCATCTCCCAATTTATTGTGTTTCTATTAATTTAATAAACATTTGCATAATAATTGCTTAGTGCTTTAGAAGTAACTAATTTAATTTTTCTCTTTTCTGTTGTGATAAAATATACATAATATAAAATTCACCATTTTGATTATTTGCAGTGTACATTTAGCGGCATTAAGTTTATTCACACTGTTATGTAACCATTGGTACCGCCCATCTCCAAAATTTTTCATCCTCCCCAATTGAAACTACCCCCATTAGACTCCCCTCTTCTCTTCTCCCCCTGGAAACCACCATTCTACTTGCTATTTCTATCAATTTGATTCCTCTGAGTGCCCCATATAAGTGGAGACACAAATAAGTCACCAAATTTGTCCTTTTCTGACTGACTTATTTCCCATAACATAATGTCTTCAAGGTTTATCCATGTGGTAACATTTGTCAGAATCTCATTCCTTTCAAAGGATGAATAAGATTTCATTGCATGGGTAGAACATAATTTGTTTATCCATTCATCTATTGATTTGATAGGAAGTATGTTATTTAATTTTCATGACAATTTTAAAGGGTAGTATTATTTTATATATTGATATCTGTGTGTGTATATAAAAATCTGTATGTATGTCATTTATACTTATGTCTGGATTTAAAGGCGAGGAAAGCACTTAGAGGTGGCTAAGGACTTAGACCACCACCCAGGAGGTCAGTGCTGAGGAAGACACAAAGCTGTCTACTTGCATCCTGGCCCTGAACGTGGGCTCTGTGCTGCCCATGTAAGTCTGGGCTAGCAGAGACCTCTAACTTATTGTCTCTTTAGCAACATGTGCAATTTGGATGGATAGTGATGCTTTTATTATGGTTTTGGCTGAGTTTCTCACAGAACATGATTAAAATAAAGTCAATGTCATGTATTCTGAATTATTAGGTTACACCATAAGACATTTCTTATATTTGACCATTTGAGACCTATCAAAATAGCCATTTCATAGGATTCAACCTAATATGTTCTCATAAAAGTATAGGTCTTTATTAAACATTTACTAAACCGATATTAACTGTTGGCTTGCTTTATGGGCTATGATCCTCTTTCCTTTTCCTCACAGGAGTTGGCTCTATACTGTGTTTTTTAGTCCCCTTCACTTCCTGAGCCCACTGTGATCTGATTTCTATATCTATCCCAGATTCATACCAAAGTCAGAATGATTTTCTAATTCTTCAATTTAAAAGGCATTATTCCAGTTCTATTCTTCTCTATATCACTGTATGGTCCAAAACTTTTAATCAAATTCATGCTTAAAACAAAACCCTTGCTCCCCTTGGCTTTCTTTCTTTTTTTTTTTTTATTGTTAAATCATAGCTGTGTACATTAGTGCAATCAAGGGGTACAATGTGCTGGTTTCATATACAATCTGACATATTCTCATCAAACTTTTCTACATAGCCTTCATGGCATATTCTTAGTTATTGTATGTAGACATTTGTATTCTGCCTTTAGTAAGTTTCACCTGTACCCATTCTAAGATGCACCATAGGTGTGGCCCCACCCATTTCCCTCCCTCCACCCTAATCTCTCCCTTCCCTTCCCCTTCCTTGGCCCTTTCCTCAGAGTCTTGTGCTATAGTTGGGTTATAGACTTAACGTGAAAGCTATTAATATAATTTAGCTTCATAGTAGGGCTGACTACATTGGATACTTTTTCTTCCATTGCTGAGATACTTTCTTAAGAAGAATATGTTCCAGCTCCATCCATGTAAACATGAAAGAGGTAAAGTCTCCATCTTTCTTTAAGGCTGCATAATATTCCATGGTATATATGTACCACAATTTGCTAGTCCATTCGTGGGTTGATGGACACTTGGGCTTCTTCCATAACTTAGGAATTATGAATTGGGCTACAATAAACATTCTGGTACAGATGTCTTTGTTATATTCTGATTTTTGGTCTTCTGGGTATAAACCTACTAAAGGAATTACAGAATCGAATGGCAGCTCTATTTTTAGGTCTCTAAGCATTCTCCAAACATTCTTCCAGAAGGAACGTATTAGTGGGCATTCCCAACAGCAGTGTAGAAGTGTGCTCTTTTCTCCACATCCATACCAACATCTCTGGTTTTGGGATTTTGTTATGTGGGCTACTCTTACTAGGGTTAGGTGATATCTCAAAGTAGTTTTGATTTGCATTTCTCTGATGATTAAGGATGGTGAGCTTTTTTTCATGTGTTGGTAGATTTTGCGTCTGTCTTCTTTAGAGAAGTTTCTCTTCAAGTCCCTTGCCCACCCTGAGATGGGATCACGTGTTCTTTTCTTGCTAATAAATTTGAGTTCTCTGTGGATTCTGGTTATTAGACCTTTATGGGAGGTATAACCTGCAAATATATTCTCCCATTCTGAGGATTCTCTGCTGGCTTTACTTACTATGTTCTTGGATGTGCAGAAGCTTTTTAGTTTGAGCAGATGCCAGTAGTGTATTTTTGGATACTGCTTCAATTGCCTGGGGAGTCCTCTTGATAAAATATTCACCCAGGCCGATTCCTTCAAGTGTTTTCCCTGCACTTTCTTCAAGTATTTTTATAGTTTCATGTCTTAAGTTTAAATCTTTTATCCAGTGAGAGTCTATCTTAGTTAATGGTGAAAGATGTGGGTCCAGTTTCAATCTTCTACAGGTTGCCAGCCAATTTACCCATCACCATTTGTTAAATAGGGAATCTTTTCCCCACTGAATGTTTTTAATTGGCTTGTCAAAGATCAAACAACCGTAAGTAGCTGGATTCATCTCTTGGTTCTATTGTGTTCCAGATATCTACTTCTCTGATTTTGTGCCAATATTGTGCTGTTTTGATCACTATCGATTTATAGTACAGTCTCAGGTCTGGTAGTATGATTCCTCCTGCTGTGTTTTTATTGCTGAGTAATGTTTTGGCTATTTGAGGTTTTTTATGATTCCATATAAAATGAAGTATTACTTTTTTGAGATCTTTAAAATATGACAATGGAGCTTTAATAGGAATTTCATTAAAATTATATATTGCTTTGGGTAGTATAGACATTTTAACAATGTTGATTCTTCCCAGCCATGAGCATGGTATGTTTTTCCATCTGTTAACATCTTCAGC
>CAUYPK010014873.1:0-88185 GCA_963574355.1 Loris lydekkerianus
TGCAACCCAAGGTAATCCCAAACAATTAAAAAAAAAAAAAAAAAAAAAAAAGAGTGCACTATTAAGTCAACTTGGAATCATGCTGAACTCCTTGGAGCACTGAGCGGAGAGGCAGAAGTTGTGTATGAATTTATGAGAATAGAAATATTTTTCTCTCACTCTGTCACCAGGCTGGAGTGCGGGGGTCTCATCATAGCTCACAGCAGCCTTGAACTCCCAGCTCATAATCCTCCTGCCTCAGTAGCTGGAGTACTTGCTGAGTACCTGCCATGTGTACTGTCACTACCATGCCCAGCATTACACAGTGACTGCTTCATCAAAGGCAGTGTGATCTGCATGCAGGAGGCAGTGGTCAAAGTGTGCAGGCCTGTGGTCTGGCACAATCATTCAGCATCATGGCCACCACACCCAAGTGCCTTGTGTGCTCCATTCTCATGCACAGGTGGACTGTCCTCACCAGCCACCTCTGCTGTTCCTTAAGGTTGCTCTTAAACACATAAGAGCAATATCCCACTGTCCTCAGAGAGGACTGGGGAGCCCCCAAGCTCAGAGAGCCCAGTGCTGGCCTGATGCGGGTCCCAGGTATGTTCCCTCCATGGGACATGCCTCTTGCTCAGGGTCTCTGGACTTGCAGATCTGAGAACATGAGAATCTCCAGTGAGGAGGGGGGGACAGGGAAGTGGAAGGGGCACCTGTCTCTGCTAAGGCTGTGATGGCTGCTGGCCAGAATGTCCAAATGGCAGTTTGGGACCGTTCAGCATGGGGCAAGCAGCTCAATGCCTCGGGTTCAGTAACTAAAGTGCTGTGACTTGGAGCCATGCAGATAGTTAGATTGTATTAGATGACATTCAATATCTTCGAACACGAGCTCAGGGAAGTATGTGCTGGACCTAGGGCTGAGATGAGGTGAGACTACCTTGCACCTTACTTAGTCCTGGGGCAGAGAAACCAAGGCCTAGTCTGCCTAGTCTCTGAGCTATCACTGCAGAGAGCCCCGAGGGAGGTCACAGGGCTGAGCTCTGGACCACCCTTTGCCTAATACCACAGAACTAGGCACAGCCCCAGCCTTTCAGGATCCCATCCCTGCCCAGCCAGGTTGGCCTTACTGCTCATCAAGGCAAGTAATCTTTATAGTTAGCTGAAACATTTAATAAATACAATGTGATTACTTAAGCCACCTCTTCTTCTGAATGGCAGGACAGGGTACTCCATCACTCAAGACAGGAATAGGAGGAAACAAAGGAGATGCCCTCAACTATCCTTTCTGCTTTAGGACTTTCTTAGACACAATGAAGCAATTACCAGGCAACTTTTGAAAAAGACACAAACTTAACTGGAACACAGTCCACTAGATAAACCAGAATCTAGACCTATAGACGGCTCCAAGTCACGGTCAGGTGCTAGTTACTGCCCTACACAGATGCTGCAAAGCCAACTTACACACACATAAATACACAAAGCAGGGGGGCTACTGTATATTAAAAGAAGTTAAAGAAACATTACCAACCAAATGTAAAGTGTGAGGCTTTTTGGATTAGGAAAAGAACCATAGAAAGTAGTTTTGGCACATAATTGGGTAAATCAAAACAAGAATGTATACTGGATATTATTGAATAATGGCAATTTTTTAGGGGTGATGATAGTACAGTGGGTCACCAGTCCTCGCTCTGCTTAACTACAGAGCTGTCAGCAACTCACTTTAAAAAAATTCTTTTTTTTCCTAGTGGCGCCTGTGGCTCAGTGAGTAGGGCACAATCCCCATATACCAAGGGTGGTGGCTTCAAATCTGGCCCCAGCCAAATTGCAACAAAAAACAGCTGGGCACTGTGGCGGGTGCCTGTAACCCCAGCTATTTGGGAGGCTGAGGCAAGAGAATCGCCTAAGCCCAAGAGCTGGAGGTTGCTGTGAGCTGTGATGCCACAGCACTCTACCAAGGGCAACAAAGTGAGACTCTGTCTCTAAAAAAAAAAAATTCTTTTTTTTAAAGTTTTGGATCAATATGAAGCTATATATGATTAGGTTACATTATTTGCATTTATTCAGTAAAATCCAAGCCTGACCCTAATCCAACTTACTTTTAAGTAATTCAGCAAGGCCACTTAAAAGAGAATGAGACAAAGAAAATGTGGGCCTGGCATGTGGTTCACACCTATAATCCTAGCACTTTGGGAGGCTGAGGCAGGAGGATCACCTGAGCCCAGGAGGGTGAGGCTACAGTGGGTTATGATACCACAGCATTGTACTAAAGGCACAGAATGAGACTCTGTCTGAAAAAAGAAAAAACAAAGGTAATAATGGGTAAACAAAGGCTCTTGGCTCTTTTTTATTGAGTTTGAAAATTTCAACACAAACAAGTTTGAGGAAACAAGTCAGGCAAGTGAGCTGTGACTTGCTCTGTGCATCTGCTGGGCCAGCCTTTGGTTTATTACCCAACCTGCCCAGTGTGGAAAGTGATGGGCTTGTGACAAAGAGATGGGCCTAGCCGTATGGTGCATGGAAAACAGTATTTGGACTACACACTGGGATAATCAGGCAAGAATGCTCAAAACCAGCTGTGGGCCCAGCTGCCCCACCCCCACCAGCCCAGCTGGCTGAGGGCCCAGGGGAGTCAACATGTGGGTACTGCTTGGAGCTTGGGGAGTCCGGTGGGAAGAGAGTCAACACAGAACACTGCCTAGGAAGCCAGGCCTGTAGGGTGAAGGGGAGTAGACACACGTACTTGCTTCTTCACCTCCACATCATGGCTTCCCTGAGGGACTCATCTCTTTTCCCTCCAGCCCATGTCTTACAGCTTTGGGAATAGAGCGTCCATGTTTTAACACTCTGAGCATGATCCCAGCGCCCCCTCCAGATTCTGAGTGGGCAGGAGCTCCACCTCCCTCATCAGATCCTGGTGCCCCAAAGATCAGAAGAAAGGATCTAGACCGTGGAGATTATGAGTGTCTGAGATGCTCTGCTGGCAGGAACCATGACTTGTGTGTTGGGCACTCTGGCTCGACCTCATTCTACCTTAGCCAGGTGCTGAGAAGCCCAAGCTCTGCTACACAGCACTGTACTAACCACTGATCAGATCTCAGTGTCCCCTCTGGAACATGGTCCCTGCCAGCTGCCTCTCAAGGGACACCGTCTCTGCTTAGTGCGCCCCAAGTTCCTTCTGGCCTAGGCCCTGGGGCTGCCTGTGCAAGGCAGCTTCTGCCTCCTTCCTAAAGCCCTCAGGGGGCATTCCCAGCACCTATGGCCCTGGGAAAGCAAGTGCAAACAAATCCAGACTGGATCCACCCCCTCCCCAGAGACTCTGGTGATTGCTTTTTTAATTTTAATTTTTTAGGCCAGGCACAGTGGCTCATGCCTATAATCCCAGTACTCTGGGAGGCTGAGGTGGGGGGAACACTTGAGCCTAGGAGTTTGAGTTTGCTGTGAGCTAGGCTGAGGCCATGGCACTCTAACCTAGGCAACAGAGTGAGACTCTGTCTCACACACACACACAAAAAGTCATTAATTTTTTAAAAGTAAGAAATGGGATCTTGCTATGTTGTCTAGGCTGAAGTACAGTGGCTATTCACAGTACTATCCCACTACTCTAATCATGGGAGTTTTGACCTAAGCCAGTTCATTCGTCCTTAGGCAATCTGGTGGTTCCCAGCTTCCAGGTCACCACAGTGATGGCAACTTAGTATGGACACATGATGGACACATGATGGACACAGTGCATCACAGCACAGCACTCCTGGTCTCCCACGAAGCTGGGACTATAGGCATATATCACTGCACCTGGAGACTTTGGTAATTTTAAAAAGCCTCTCAACTGACTTGAATGTACACCAGGTTTGAGACCCCATCGCCTGGCCAAGACCCACCAGGTCCTCCAAGCTGGGCCAGGCTGTTAACCCAGCCCCATTCCCACCTTCTGTCTACCCTAAGTGCCATCCTTCAAGGGGATATTCCCCCTCTTTGTCTCTCTATTTTCCCAGAACTCCTGCATTTTTGAAAGTATGGTACAAGGACCAGCACAGTGGCTCACGCCTATAATCCTAGCACTTTGGGAGCACTTTGGGAGCCTAGGTTGTTATCACCTGAGCTCAAGGAGTTCAAGACTAGCCTGAGCAAGAGTGAGACCTTTGTCTCTAAAAACAGCCTGGTGTTGTGGTGGGTATCTGTAGTCCCAGCTATTCAGGAAGCTGAAAAAAAAGGATTAGCTGAACCCAAGAGTTTGAGGTTGCTGTGAGCTATGACAATAGCACTCTATCCAGAGTGAGACTCTGTCTCAAAAAACAAACAAATAAAAAAGTATGGTTCAAGTATCTCTTGATACAACTTGGGCTGTCTCTCTAGGAGGGCAGGAGAATTCCCTCCCGAGGAACTGGAGTTAGTGGCTAGAAATGGGGTCGCTGAGGCAAGTGGCACCATGAAGGCCATGCAGAGGGCCCGATGCTAATCTCAGGAATCAGAAAGCCAGAGGAGGGTTTTAGGCAAGGAAATAACATGATCCCACACACATGTTTAAGATGCTTCTGGTTCCTATGTGCAGAGAATGGGGACCACACCCTGCCCCACCCCCCCCAGCTCGAGGCCTTCATGGGAGCTGCTGTCTTTGGGAATGAGGGCCAGGTCTGTCACCAGAAAGAAGGGAGCAGGCTTTCTTTCCACTGTGGCCAGGAGGGCTGACGCCTGAATGTGGGGAAAAAGTGATGAGTGAGGACACTAACAATGAGCATTCCAGGCTCCAGGTGGGCAGAGGCCATTTGGATAGAGCCAGAGGCCACTGAGGGGACTTCCCTTGGTGGGAAAGATGCTGGCTCCAGCCACTTCAGAGAGAGGCTTTGGAAACCCAAGGAGCACTCGCCTGGTGTCATTCAAAGGAACATTAACAATCCCACAGCCCCCAATAAATGGATGGGAAATGTTACTGGGCCAACCTGTGAGGGGTTTCCCCAGATAAAGGCAATGGAAAGAGGAAGAGAGAATGGAGGGGGGCCAGTGAGAGAAGAGGAAGCAAGGAGGATGGGAGGGAGGGAGGATCTCACAGTTTCCTGAATTTACAAAGGAAGGAGGAAACAGAGTACAGAAGAACAAAAATGGAGAAGTTGGCTTGTCTTCTGTAGCTCAAGCAGCTAGGGTGCCAGCCACATACACCAGAGCTGGTAGATTCGAATCCAAGCTGGGCCACCAAATAGCCGGGCGTTGTGGCGGGCGCCTGTAGTCCCAGCTACTTGGGAGGCTGAGGCAAGAGAATCACTTAAGCCCAAGAGCTGGAGGTTGCTGTGAGCTATAACGCCATGGCACTCTACCCAGGGTGACAGCTCAAGACTCTGTCTCAAAAAAAAAAAAAAAAAGGAGAAGTTGATGTTCTTTTTGCTTCCAGTAGAAGACACTCTGGTCTTGAGAAAGCTGCCCCTGGGGCAGGGCAGGGCAGCACATCTCAGAGTTCTTGCTGCCAAGACCCTCTGCTACCAAAAGAGAAGAGAGATCTTCCACCCTCAGAGGCATCAGAACATGGCAAGGCTAGGAAATGTGGACACCAGGGCCCAACTAAAATTCTAATTTTCTTTTTTCTTTCTTTTTTTTTTCTTTTACAGACAGTCTCAAGCTGTTGTCCTGGGTAGAGTGCCATGGCATCACAGCTCATAGCAACCTCAAACCCTTGGGCTTAAGCGATTCTCGTGCTTCAGCCTCCCAAGTAGCTGGGACTACAAGTACCCACCACAACACCTGGCTATTTTTTTGTTGTTGTTGTACTTGTCATTGTTTGGCAGGCCTGGGCTGGATTCGAACCCACCAGCTCCAATATAGCTAGCTCCCTGGCCGCTGAGCTACAGGAGCTGAGCCATGAAATTCTAATTTTCAAACATAGCCCTTCATTTTCATTTTGCATCTGGCCCTGAAAATTATATAGCCGGTCCTGGTTGACCTTTCTGGAGGACATTTTTGCTAAAAAGGTGGGTGCAGGAAGGCAGTGGGCTGGCTCTGGCTGCTGATAGCTGTTTGCTATCCAAATACATGTCCCAGTGCAATTGACTCAGCCACCAGGTATTAGGAAGTATAGGCTTCCCACCCCAGCCAGTGAGTTGGGCCTGAGCGCTCTGTGCATGCTGAAAAGTGGCATCTTTCGATAAGCCACCAAGATTTGACAGATACGAGGCACAAAATGGTCCTTATCGTGTCCCTCCAAGTGAGAAGCAAGGGCCATGAAAAGGCCTGAAAGCCAGCCTGCTAACAGCCGCTGCCCTGGGAGACCTACCTTCTGTGCTCAGCTAGCTCACTGTAGAGGCAGCAGGGGCAACTGCACAAGCCTGTCCCCATCCATGGGCTCATCTGCTCTGTGTGGAGATGTTATTGCTGCAGAAGCCAATTGGACAGCCTGGAGCCAGGGCAGGAAGCCACAGTCACCTCTAGCATCCTGCAGCCTAAAAGCAAGGGCATGGCCTGGTATCTGGGCTCCCTGCGTGGCTACAAGTCTCCACGTGAAGTGGCCAGGTGGGTCCAGCTTAACACTACAGCCACAGGCCTGTGCCCAGTCAATCCTCTCCCCTCTCTCCCTGGTTCTTCATTCAGGGACTCTGAAGTCCCAGGATGTGTGGGCCCCTTCCCTTTGCCAGAACCTCCTTTCTGAGGACCCAGGCAGAGGCCCTGCAGACATCTCTTCCACCAGTAGGAAAACCTGGAGGGTCTTCATAGCATCCTTTCCCAAGACTCACCCCTCAAAAACTTCATCCCTTGGGCCTAACCTGCCAGTGACCTTAAAGAGAACCAAGTTCCAGGCAGGTGCCAGGTATGCAGAGGAAATGCACATGCAGACAAAACCCCAGGCGGCTGGAGACTGGGTACCCCCTGACACAGCCCAGAACAAAGCTTGCTCAGAAGGCCTGCAAGGTGTCCTGGGCCCCAAGGCAGCAGGCAAGTAACCTCTCAGAAGGGGACGGGAGAGTTGGCTGGAGAGGCAGAGGCTGAAGGGGAGGCCCAGCCACTCTGGCAGGCTTCCCTCTTCCCTTGCTGCCTGGGAGGCTCTCCAGGAACTGAGTTAGTCAGCAGGAAACCAACGGCTGTTTCCTGACAACCTAGCCACTACCACTAGCACCACCACCACAGGCACAGGACACACAGACACACACAGAGGATTTTGGAAATGGGGAGGGCAGCTGGCACCCTCCTGTGGATCCACAATACAATTCACTTTTTCAATTATATAGACAAAACAGCACAGAGACCCTTCCCTTTCCTGAGTGCAGAGCTGTGCAGAGCCTTTTGGACATGGTATCTCACTTATATCCGTCACAAGAACCCCTCCTGGACAGACTGTCATTTCTGTTTTCTGAACTCTCAGGCGCAGAGAAGGAAAATCAGAGGACTGAGGTCACATAGTTTAGAAGTGCCCAAGTTTTCAGACCTGGGCTGGGTAGCACTCTAAGGTCCCGGCTCTGCCTTAGATTGTCGAGTCTCCCCCAGGCTCAGTGACCATAGCTCTAGCAAGTCTGACAGGACCAGTGGGCCTGGGAGCCAAGCCTCTGTGTGGCCTCTGCCTCCCCTAACTCTTCTCTCACCTTCCACTTGTAAAGCTTAAAAGCAACCCCTCCCCAGCCCACTCCCACCACTCATACCATCCCCAGTGCTTCTCAAACTCTGCAGGGAAAAGTCAGTTTTACTCACCTTAATCCCTTGCAGACCTAACACCAACAGGTAGGCTGGGTCCTGAGACTTAGTGTATGAGGTCAAAGAGGCCTGTCTTTATGTACACACGGTGTTTGAGATGTGGGCTCTAATCCCCACTCACATGCCTTGGAGATGCCAAACAATACAAGTCTCTAAACAGCACTCTCAATCTCTGCCCACTGGGTGACTGCAGGGCAGCACTGGGCCAAGGCCTGTGGCACTGGATTAAGAATGTTAGTGTTGGCCGGGCGTGGTGGCTCACGCCTGTAATCCTAACACTCTGGGAGGCCGGGGCAGGTGGATTGCTTGAGCTCATTGCTTGAGTTCACAAGTTCAAAACCAGCCTGAGCAAAAGCGAAACCTCATCTCTACAAAAAATAGAAAAACTGAGGCAAGAGGATCACTTGAGCCCAAGTTGGAGGTTGCTATGAGCTATGACACCAGGGCACTCTACCCAGGGCAATAGCTTGAGACTCTGTCTCAAAAAAAAAAGAATGTGAGAGTGTTTATATATTAAAGAATATTAAATGCAGACATATATCCTTTTTACTGAAAATTCTAGTCACAGGTAGGAGGGCCTCAGATTTTGTCTTTCTTGATATTTCAAACACCTACTTTTTTTTTTTTTTTTTTTAAAGAAATAAGGTCTCACTTTGCTGCCTTGGCATGAGGGCAGCAGCATGAACACAGCTTACAAGAACCTCAAATTCTTGGGCTCAAGGGATTGATCCTCCTACCTCAGCCTCCCAAGTAGCTGGAACTATAGGCGTCTGCCACCACACCTGGCTAGTTTTTTTATTTTTAGTAAAGATGGGGTTTCATTCTTGCTCAGGTTGATCTCAAACTCTTGGCCTGAGGCAATCCTCCTGTCTTGGGCCCTCCCAAAGTACTAGGATTATAGGCGTGACCAGTGCATCGGGCCTATGCATTCTTTTTTTGGGGGGACAGTCTTAAACTGTCACTCTGGGTAGAGTGCCGTGGCATCACAGCTCACAGCAACCTCCAACTCTTGGGCTCAAGCAATCCCCTTGCTTCAGTTTTTCTACTTTTAGTAGAGACAAGGTCTCACTTTTTGCTCAGGCTGGTCTCAAACTTGTGAGCTCAAGCAATCCATCTGCTTTGGCCTCCCAAGTGCTAGGACTATAGGCATGAACAGCCATGCCTGGCCAGATCTATGCATTTTTAATTTTTTTTTTTTTTTTTTTCCCAATTTTTGGCCAGGGCTGGGTTTCAACCCACCACCTTTGGCATATGGGGCCGGTGCCCTACTCCTTTGACCCACAGGTGCCACCCCTGGACCTATGCATTTTTAATTATCACTTTTTGGGTGGCATTTAATTTTCCAAGATCATCTCATCTGCTCCTCTTCTTTCTTAAAATACATTTTAAGAAAATAGTACTTTTGGGTGGCACCTGTGGCTCAGTGTGTAGGACGCCAGCCCCAAATACTGAGGGTGGTGGGTTCAAACCCAGCCCCGACCAAACTGCAACAAAAAAATAGCCGGGTGTTGTGGTGAGCGCCTGTAGTCCCAGCTACTTGGGAGGCTGAGGCAAGAGAATTGCCTAAGACCAGGAGTTGGAGCTTGCTGTGAGCTGTGATGCCACAGTACTTTACCAAGGGCAATAAAGTGATATTCTGTCTCTAAGAAAAAAAAGAAAGAAAGAAAATAGTACTTTTAAGTTTCTTAAGTGTTCTTGGAATTTACATTCACCTATATGTAGCCTGCTGAGCTCCAGGGAGCTGAGGTTTAAAGAAAATGTTCTGTCAATGAGAAATGCACAAATACTCAGTGTACAGTATAAAGTTAGCATTCCTTAACCATGTTCACAGCTCTGCTAGATTCCTCCAAATGAAAACAGGCTTTGGTTTATATTAGCCTAAGCATTTGTAGTTTTCTTTTCTTTTCTTCCTTTTTTTTTTTAAGAGGCAGAGTCTCACTTTGTTGCCCTTGGTAGAGTGCCATGGTGTCACAGCTCACAGCAACCTCCAGCTCTTGGGCTTAGGCAATTCTCTTGCCTCAGCCTCCCAAGTAGCTGGGACTACAGGTACCCCCCACCATTCCGGCTAGCTTTTCTATTTTTAGTAGAGACATTCTTGCTCAGGCTGGTCTTGAACTCCTGAGCTCAAGGGATCCTCCTGCCTCAGCCTCCTCAGAGTGCTGGGATTACAGGCGTGAGCCATTGTGCCTCACCAGCATTTACAGTTTTAATCTCAGAAGAAAAAGTCCACCAGAACAGTTCACATTTGGGCCAATCTGGCCATAACCACCCTGGCATGTAGGCCCCCACTGAGGATATTTTAGGATGTAGACTCTTGGGTACCACCCAGATGTACTGAATTTGGGGCTGGGCCCAGGGGACTACATTTCAACAAGCTCCCCACCAGGGAATAATAATAACTGAGCCCCCACTGCATAAGAACTAGGAGCAATGGGCTGTAACCAGTGGTTTAAGAAGTTTGGTCTTAAGACAAAACAAGCCCAGACAAAACCAAGGGCAAGTGCTGTGTAAAGACCTGAAGGCTGGGCATGGGGGCTCACACCTGTGATCCCAGCACTCTGGGAGGCTGAGGTAGGAGAATCACTTGAGCCCAAGCTGTGATGCCAAGCACTCACACTCAACTGAGGGCAACAAAGTGACACTCTTGTCTCAAAAAAAAAAAAAAAATAGGGCAGTGCCTGTGGCTCAGTGGATAGGGCGCTGGCCCCAAATACCGAGGGTGGTAGGTTCAAAACCAGCCCCGCCATAGCACCAATGACGGGTAAGACTCCCAAAGCTGGGACAACCTAAGACAGGATATGGAGAGGCTGCACAGTGGATTACATTCATAGTACCCAAAGACGGGTAAGATCACTCTGCGTTCAGTCAACCTAAGACAGAGACCAAACCATTGATGTTTGTATCCCCATGACGGGTAAGACTGAAACTGCAAGAGCAGGCAACCTAAGACAGGGGCTATGTTTATCTGCCATACAAAAAACAAAAGAGGGAATTTTTGGGCCCCACCATGTGCCTGAGGCCTAGTGCAACTTCCCGAGCCTGACTGGAAGTAGATCCATCGAGCTACTTCCACGTAGCAATGACTCAGCAAGGCCCGGCCTGAAGCTGCCTCTACCTAGATACAGCCAACGTGGTACCACGCCATTGGCCCAACCCTGTCACGCACCTCATCCCCTGCCTTCTTTCCCCGCCCCTTCCTCACTCAGCTGCTTGACGCAATAAAGTTGAGTTCCTGTTTTAAAAAAAAATAAATTAAAAAAAAATAGTAAGTAACAGAATTATTAAATAAAATATATATTCAGGAGGTCAAATATTATATAATAAATAAAAGAATGAACAAAAAAAAAAAAAAAGAAAGAGAACAAGTTTGTATATGGGTAGTTTAAGTTAATAGATAGTATCTTTTATTTATTTATTTTTTAATTACCATAGGGTCTTTACAGCATCATCATAGCTCACAGCAACCTCAAACTCCTGGGCTTATGTGATTCTTCTGCCTCGGTCTCCTGAGTACAGGTATATGCCACCACGCCTTATAATTATTTATTTATTGTTTGATTGATTTTCTGAGACAGAGTCTCACTTTCTTGCCCTCGGTAGAGTATCCTGGCATCACAACTCACAGCAACCTCAAACTCCTGAGCTTAAGCGATTCTCTTGCCTCAGCCTCCCAAGTAGCTGGAACTACAGGCACCCACCACAATGCCCGGCTATTTTTAGAGATGAGGTCTCAGCCTCCCGGAGTGCTAGGATTATAGGAGTGATGTAATTTTTTATAGAATGCAGTCTCCTTATGTTCCTCAGGCTGGTCTTGAATTCCTGGCCTCAATCAATCCTTCCACCTCAGCCCCCACAAAGTGCTAGGATTGCACCTGGGTAGGTAATATCTTAAATGAAAAAATTGAGATAGAATAGTATAAAATATATTCAGAAATATGGCAGTACATTCCAGAAGAAACAGCTAAAAGAGTAGAAAATTATTGCCTCTGTGGAACAGAGACTGTTATTTTTATAGTAATTCTTGCATTTTTAATATTTTAAATGTGCATGCATTTTTGTTTGTTTTGCAGTTTTGGCCGGGGCTGGGTTTGAACCCACCACCTCTGGCAAATGGGGCCAGCACCCTACTCCTTTGAGCCACAGGCACTGTCCAAACATGCATGCATTATTTTGAAAAATTTTTTAAATTTAGAAAGCAATAGGTATTTATTTCAGAAAACAGAATAGTAAGACATAGACATAAAATTAACACATTTAAATTTTCTATTATACATTACTGAATCCATTAACTTTTTTCTCTTTTCCTACTTTGCATTGGATACTTTGAGATCTCTTTGGCTGGTTTAAATTATATGGTTTTTGTTTTTGTTTTTTAGGAAGAGTCTCCCTCTGTTGCCCTGGGTAGAGTGTCCTAGCATCATAGCTCACATCAACCTCAAACTGTTGGGCTTGAGCAATCCTCTTGCCTTAGCCTCCTGGGCAGTTGGGACTAATAGGCATGCACCACCACACCCAGCTAGTTTTTCTGTTTTCGGTAGACATGGATCTTGCTGTATATGGGCATGTTTACCATCTTATTTAAGTAATTTTTCAAGAGGGCTTTTATTGGCCTTTGTATGAAAAACCTTCCGTAGCCTTGTAAGCATGGGAATATTATTTCATACCCCTCAAGTTTTGTGAATTTGACTGGTATAAAATTTTAGGCTAAAGGTTATTTTCCTTTAATACTTCAAAATATAATTCCATTAACTTTTTCCATCCTGTATTGCTTTCTGTGATTATTGTTCTTTTGAAGTTTATCTGTTTATTATCGCTTATCGCTGGATGGTTTTTAGAATTTCTCTCCCTCTCTCTCTCTTTTTTTTTTGCAGTTTTTGGCCGGGGCTGGATTTGAACCCACCACCTCGGCATATGGCACTGGCGCCCCACTCCTTTGAGCCACAGGCGCCACGCTCTCTTTTGTTTTTTAATGTTTTAAAACTCTATTCTAGCCTGACTGCAGTGGCTCATGCCTATATTCCTAGCACTCTGGGAGGCCAAGCCTGCACAAAAGCCAAACCACATCTTTACTAAAAATAGAACAACTAGCCAGGTATTGTGGCGGGCACCTGTAGTCTCCACTACTTGGCAGGCTGAGGCAAGAGGATGCTTGAACCCGGAGTATGAGTTTGCTATGAGCTAGGCTGACATTAAGGCACTCTATCTTGGGCAACAGAGTGAGACTCTGTCTCACAAACAACAACAACCCCCCATCCCAAATTTCTATTCTAATATTCAACTTTTCCCTTTCTCTTTCCATTTTAGCATTTAAAGAACCTTTCAATCTGTGAACTTTATCTTCACTATTTCTTCCAATAATTACTCTTCTATATTACTCAATAAATCCCCAACAATAGAAAAGAAAGAAAGAAAGAAACCAGTCGGGGGATGGAGAAAAGAGAACAAGGAAGGGAAGAAACCAAGCAAAGGTTCAAATTCAGAGTCTGTACTTACAGGTGAAGTGGCTTTAGGAGTTGCCCTGACCCTTAGGACAAAATCACAAAGAAGTCAAAGGATCATTTTACACGATCAGTGTAAGATATTTCACAGGAGCTGAGGATGCACCACCCCATTAATACGTTTTCTTTGTTGACTCTAATCTTCCTCATGAACCCTCCCTCCCATTGCTTAAATGGAGAAGGGGTGTAGAAAGGGAATTAAAAAATCAGCCATTAGAGTGGTACACCTACAGCAGGGACCTTACCTAACAAACACAAACATTGTAACCTAATAATTTATACCTTTGTATTAATCTAAATTTTTTTTTAAAAGATGAAAATTTAAAAAATTATCAGTTCTAGTTGGCTTAAAGATTTTAGTAGGTTTGCTTAAGAAATCAGTGTCTTTACTTTTTTGCTGTTTTCTCAAGATAGAAATGTTCCCTTTCTCAGTTATCCTGCCCCCACCCCCTTGGCTTCTCTGGCTAAGATGGTATCTCTAGACGTGGGAAATAGAGAGTGTTAAAACATTCCTGGGGTGACAGGTGAGGTCTCCAGCTGATCCATTCTCCTTCAGCCAGGCCTCTGGGCTGATGGCTCTACTCCATCTGTCTGCAGGTTGCCTGATGTCATTCACCTCTGACTCAGTCTCTCTGCCAGTCTGGGCACAGTCTGGGCTTCTCCTCTCCCGACTTGTCACCAGTTTGGCCTCTACTGGCTGTAAACCCCAGAGTCTGTTCTGCTTTCCCTCCAGCCTTTGGCTCAGCAGTCACAGATCCACGCACTATTTACTCACTCTGTCAACCCTCAATTCACAAGTCTAGAGTGGGGAACCCCAGGGACAGATTTGCTTTCTGTATTTTTTTATTATAGCTAAATATATAAACATAAAATTTGCTATTTTAACCATTTTTAAGAGTACGATTCAGTAGCATTAATTAGATTCACAATGTTGCACAACTATCGCCACTATTCCTAAAACTTCTTCATCGCCCAAACAGAAATTCTCTGGATTACCTCCTTCTCCTAACCCCTGGTCTTCTACTTTCTTTCTGTCCTATGAATTTGCCTATGTTTCATGTAAGTCGAGTCACACAATATTTGTCCTTCTGTGTACCTGGCTTATTTCACTTGTAATATTTTCATGATTCATTCATGTCTCAACTCTGTCAGCCTGGGTAGAGTGCTGTGGTGTTCATAGCTACCTCAAACTCTTGGACTTAAGTGATCCTCTTGCCTCAGCCTCCAGAGCAGCTGGGACTACAGGCACAAAGCAAGAAAATTGCTAAGAGAGTAGATTTTAAGTTTTGTCATCACAAAAAAATATGAAGTCATGTGTATGTTGATGAGCTTGATTTAGTTATATGTATTTTAAAACAACATGTACATGATAAATATATACAATTTTTATTTTTCAATTAAAAAATACATACACAATTTGAAAAATGAAACTGAATTTGCTTTCCACAACTGGAGCATCAAAACCACCACTAGCCTTAGAGTCACAAGTTCAAGACCAGATTTTGCCACACTAGTTGCTATGGTCTAAATGTTTAAGTGCCTCCCATTCATGTGTTGAAATGCTCACTCCTAGGATGATGGTATGGGGAGGGTGGAGCCTCTGAGAAGCAATTAGGTCATGCAGCAGAGCCCTCAGGAATGAGAGGGACCTTTTGCCCTTTCACCTTATGAGGTTAGAATGGGAAGACAGCTGTCTATGAGGAAGCAGCCCCTACCAGATGCAATGAATCTGCCAGCACCTTGATGTTGGACTTTCCCAAGCCTCCAGAACTGTGAAAAATAAATTTCTGTTGTTTATAAGCCAAACAAACAAGAAAAGGTAAATTTTTTCGAGCCCGGGTTTCCTTCCCTAAACCTAGAGAAGTTATCTCATTTTTCCCCTTTGGATAGCCTTTTATATTTTTTAATCTCTGCCAGGGGTCCTCAAACCATGGCCCGCAGGCCACATGAGGTGGTGTGATTGTACTTGTTCCCGTTTTGTTTTTTTACTTCAAAATAAGGTATGTGCAGTGTGCATAGGAATTTGTTCATAGTTGTTTTTTTTTTTTTGTAGAGACAGAGTCTCACTTTACCACCCTCCGTGGAGTGCGGTGATGTCACAGGACTCACAGCAACCTCCAGCTCTTGGGCTTCCACGATTCCCCTGCCTCAGCCTCCTCAGCAGCTGGGACTACAGGTGCCCGCCACAACGCCCAGCTATTTTTTGGTTGCAGTTTGGCAGGGGCTGGGTTTGAAACTGCCACTCTCGGTATATGGGGCCAGCGCCCTACTCACTGAGCCACAGGTGCCACCCCATAGTTTTTTTAAACTATAGTCCAGCCCTCCAACAGTCTGAGGGACAGTGAACTGGCCCCCTGTTTAAAAAGTTTGGTGGATGCTTCTGATTATATATATTCAGAAAGGCAAAAGAGGACTGGGCACAGTGACTCATGCCTATAATCCTATCACTCTGAGAAGCCGCAGCAAGCAGATTGCTTGAGCTCAGGAGTTTGAGACCAGACTGAGCAAGAGTGAGACCCCTGTCTCTATTTTAAAAAAAGGAAAACTAGCCTGGCATTATGACTGATGCATGTAGTCCCAGCTGCTTGGGAAGCTGAGGCATGAGGATCACTTGAGCCCAAGAGTTTGACATTGCTATGAGCTATAATGATGCCAAGGCACTCAACCCCAGGGCACAGGATGACACTCTGTCTCATTAAAAAAAAAAAAAAAAAAAAAAAAGGCAAAAGAGGCATGTTAATAATTGTCAAAATATTATTTCCATGTTACAAAAATGAGTGTAAATTCCATGTTACAAACTGGTCTTTTTAGGGTGTGGGGGGAGTAGGGTTAGCTGTAGGCTTTGTCTACATCAGTATGTCTCAAATTTAATGTATATTTATATCACGGGGGGGGGGTTGCTAAAATGCAGATTTTGGTTCAGTAGAGCTTTTAACAAACTCCAAGCTGAAGCTAATGCTGCAAGGTCTTACAGGACAACTTACACATTAAAAACATTTTGTAAAAAATGACCTCAAACAGTTCTCTGATTAAATATGGGTTTAGCAGTCTCAACACTTGAAAAGTGAAGGGATAATATTAGGTTAGCACTAAGGATTTCTCTAAGGTATCTAAGATAGTGGTCTCAAAGTTGCATACTTTGAGGGGCCAGTCTAGACCTAGGTGGAGACCATCAAGCTGGAGAAGCTCTACCTGCTTACAGGGGACACTGATACTGAACCCCAGCTCAGGGCTAGCACACAGAAACACTGGCACAGGGTGCCCATGTTGTCCAATTTTTCAAGGAAGTGGAATCAAAGGATTTTATGTGAAATTCTATGATTTCTAAATGTTTTCAATTAGTTTTTTTCTCAAACACTCTTCAAGTAAACACAACAAGTCTGTTGGCCAGATGCAAACGGCAGGGTGTTTGCTCACTCTCCCTGGTCTAGTGGTTTGCTAGACCCTTGAGAGATATAAAAGAGGAGGACCTGGGTTCAACTGATGGGCATACCCTTGTTGGGAGCTAAGATATATGCACATAAAATAGCCAGGGACCAAGGCAAAGTCATGCATCTGCAAGTGAGAAAAAGGAAATCTAAGCTTTTTACAGGAGCTGAAACAAAGCCCCAATGAGACATCACATCCTACCCCAGAAATGAATTTTGTGATTTGCAGAAGTACCCTATGTGGGAGAAATCGCCCTGTTTGCTTTGTCTTAGTGGGTTAATTAGTGCTGATGAACAAAGAATACAGTCACTTCTACTCAGGAACAACTTTGGTAGTCATGCAAGCAACAGTAATTTGAAACAAATTACTTAATTTGTTTCAATTCTTAAATTGGCTTAAGAAATAAATTAATAGGCAAATTTTAGTGGAATATGTCATTATACACTACAAGAAATGAAGAGTTCTCACAGAAAGATAAAGGTTTCTAAAAGTTATATGAATGAAACTATCTTCACTACTATGAAAAATATATACAGAGTATTAAGTATTATTGTTTGAAAATTAAGTCATGGAAATTCATTTGAATAAACGGATGGGATGTGGTAAACTGAATAAAGGTCCCCTGGAGTCATCAATGTCATAATCCCCAGAATTTGTAAATTATGTTACCTTATATGGCAAAAGAGATTTTGTAGATGTCATTAAGGATTTTAATTAATTAATTAATTAACTTATTTTTGAGACATAGTCTCACTTTGTCACCCTCAGTAGAGTGTCCTGGCCCCATAGCTCACAGCAACCTCAGATTCCTGGGCTCAAGTGAGATTCTCTTGCCTCAGCCTCCCAAGTAGCTGGAACAATAGGCACCTGCCACATTGCCCGGCTATTTTTTTTTTTTTTTTCCTGCAATCTTTGGCCAGGGCTGGGTCTGAACCCACCACTTCCGGCATATAGGGGCAGTGCCCCACTCCCTTGAGCCACAGGTGCTGCCCTGCCCGGCTGTTTTTTAGAGACAGGGTCTCATTCTTGCTCTGATTGGTCTTGAACTCCTGAGCTCAGGCAATCTACCTGCCTTGGCCTCCCAGAGTGCTAGGATTACAGGCATGAACCACCTTGCCTGCCCTGTCATTAAGGATTTTAAAATGGAGAGATTATGCTGGATTATCTGTGTGGGCCCAATGTAATTACATGGGTTCCTATAAGATGAACCCCTTTTCTCATCTCTGAGAGAAGCAGGTGTATCAGAAGCTGAGAGGGAGGGGCATCTGTAGCTCAGTGGTTGTGGTGCCTAACACATGCTCCCAGGCTGGTGGGTTCGAACCTGGCCCAGGCCTGCTAAACAAGGAAAAAATAATAGCCAGGTGTTGTTGTGGGTGCCTGTAGTCCCAGCTCTAGGGAGGTTGAGGCAAGAGAATTGCTTGAGCCCAAGAGTTTGAGGTTGCTGTGAGCTATGACACTACAGCACTCTACTGAGGGCGATATAATGAGATTCTGTCTCAATTTAGAAAAAAAAAAAAAAAGCAGCTGAGAGGGAGAGATTGGAAGATGAAACCAGGAGCCAAGGAATTCAAGTAGCCTTCCAAAAAGGCAAGCAAACAGATATATCCTTTCCTAGGACTTCCAGGAAGAAGACACCCCTCCTCACATCTTGATTTTTGTCTGTGGAGATTGATTTGGGACCTCTAATTTCTAGAATTATAAAATAATAAATTTATGTTATTTTAAGCCAGTAAGTTTATGGTAATTTGTTATAGCACCAATAAAAAACTAATATAAGGGTGATGCCTGTGGCTCAAGGAGTAAGGAGCCAGCCCCACATGCTGTAGGTGGTGGGCTCCAAAACCTGGAAAAAAAAACAAAAAGGAAAGAAAAGAAAGAAAAAGAAACTAATATAGAAGGTAGAAATCATGAAAACACTTTTTTAAAGTTTTGAGCGTCTCAAATATAAACAAAAGGAAGTAGTTTCCTATTAATAATATTCTGTTACCTGCTGCCATGAATTTTTTTAACAGTTAAAATGATTGTTTCTGATACTGTAAATCTTGGCTTCAGTGCAAAATAGAAGCGACACTCTTATTACACTTGTGATGAAATTATGTCAAGAAAATGCATCAAATGAGGTAATAAATATAAAGTACCTGGTAAAATGCCTGGCACCTACCAGGTGCTTATTAGATGATAGTTCTTCCACTTCCCTTATAGATCTTGGATTTTGAGGAGTGCAAGTATAAAGTATATATGCATGTTGGCTTGGTGCCCATAGTACAGTGGTTACAGTGTCAGCCACATGCACCAAGGGTGGCAGGTTCAAACCCGGCCCAGGCCAACTAAACAATGACAACTGCAACCAAACCAAACCTAACCAAACCAAACAAAAAAATAGCCAGGCGTGGCAGGCACCTGTAATCCCAGCTACTTGGGAGGCTGAGGCAAGAGAATCGCTTAAGCCCAAGAGTCTGAGGTTGCTGTGTGCTGTGACGCCATAGCACTTTACCCAGGGTGACAGCTTGAGACTCTGTCTCAAAAAAAAAAAAAAAAAAAATGTATATATGAATGTTATATGTACATGTATTATGTTTGGACTTTTCTCCTTTATCATGTGGCAGCTATTTTACTGTATGATGACTGTACTGAAACCTTAATTTAGCACATGGATAAATAAAAAGATGCAGTAACTAGTCTTGGAAAAGGTTAGGAATTAGTTAAAGGGTCATTCTGAAACAGACACAAAAATGGGATGAAATTTACTTGTTTTTAGGGGTGCGAGAATCAATCAAATCACGAATGTACACAATTTCTTTTTCAATTGGAATTTTAAGTGCTTATTCTTAGCAGTTTTTTAATATTTCATGCTAAATGAATCATTATGAAATACTTATGAAGAACACTATTTTTAAGACATGCTCATTTAAAAATGTAGTATTACTTTCTGCAGGCAATAAAAATGTGCTGTATTAGTTATAACACTGCAACTGGTTGGGATGCATGCTCTAAGTAAGAATGCATTTTTTATTTTTACTGAACTAAAGAAAATTGGACTAAAGCTGGCTTAATGTTCTTTTGAAACAGGGTGTATCGTTGCTCAATGGAGAAAGGACAGATTTTTGTTTTCTGGGAATTCAGTCAGAGATTGCATAATGACTGAATTTGTTTCTCCAGTCTATAATGTTTACAGAATTTGAGTTAAGTAGATAACAGAGTTTCTCATCTTCTTGCCTCCTCCATCTTCCCCTTTTTAAAATTGAAACTTGCTACTCTCTTGAGTTTACCTAAATTTGACAACTATGTATCTATTGATTGTATTGATCTATACAGCAGGAGTAGATGTCAATTAATAAAAGGAAGATTCCCTTGATTAAACTAAACTTCTCAAGGACATAGAACATGCTTTTTTCCTTTTTTTTTTTTTTCTACCACGGTTACCCCAGACACTGTTATAAGTGTCTGAGCTGAGTTAAGCTGCTAACCACAGAGACCTGAAATAACACTAGTTTAAACAAAGTAGAAATTTATTTTCTTTTATTACAAAAGAAGTCCAGAGTTAGGCAAACCAGGTAACACCCATGATTATTGAAGACCTAGGGTCCTTCTATTTCTTTTGCTCTGCCATCCTTATTCCATGACTACCATCCTTTGTTCTTTATGGTCCAAGGTGACTGAAACTCAGCCATCTTGCCCTCATATTGGGTAGGAAGCTGGAGAGAGGGGAAAGGTCTGAAAATCTCTTTGCCTATTGTCTTTCCACCTTTTAAGAAGCTTTTCTGAAAGTTCCTCCTAAAGGCTACCACTTAACTTTCACTGGCTACAACTGAGTTACTGGCTACCCCTAATATCAAGGGAGTCTGGGAAATGTCATTTTGTTGGGCACATTGCCATGCTAAGTAAAAGCAGTGTTCCGATATTAATAAGGGAAAAGAAGTGATAAAATGAGATTAATAAGGACAATGTAATGAGTTTGTCATGAAGCAAAACTTATTCAGTTATTCAACTCTTCTTTGAGGCTTTCCTTCAGTTTTTCTTTTCTTTCTTTCTTTTTTTTTTTCTGAGACAGAGTCTCACTTTGTTGCCTTTGGTAGAGTGCTGTGGCATCATAGCTTACAGCAACCTCAAACTCTTGGACTCAAGTAATTCTCTTGTCTTAGCCTCCCAAGTAGCTGGGACTACAGAAGCCCACCAAAATGCCCAGCTATTTTTAGAGATGAGGTCTCTCTCTGGCTTAGGCTGGTCTTGAACTCCTGAGCTCAGGCAGTCCACCCACTTTGGCCTCTCAGAGTGCCAGGATTACAGGTATGAGCCACTTTGCCTGTCTCCCCCCACCCCCCTTTCTTTGAGAGTCTTACTTCATAGCCCTTGGTAGAGTGCCATGGTGTCATAGATCACAGCAACCTGAAACTCTTGGGCTCAAGCGATCCTTTGGCTCAGTTTTTCATTTTTTAATAAAGACAGGGTCTTACTCTTGCTAAGGCTGGTCTTGAACTCAAACTCAAGCAATCCACCTGTCTCAGCCTCCCAGAGTGCTAGATTTACAGATGTGAGCCAACACATCCAGCCATCTTTCACTTTTTCATGTTAAAAAACATGTTTCTTAAAAAATGAAATTATAATGATGGTAGATCTTACTTGACCAAATAAAATGTTAATTCTGCTCCCCCAATCCAAAATCTAGGGAACTCGTGGTTTTTGCCAACTCTAAGATACTCAAATGTACCTGTGTCTTCAGCAAAGCCTATACATGCTTCATGCCTTAATCATGGTAGTGACAGGGTTCAGAAGATGCTATTCTAAAATATGGTACATTGGCATTTGAAAAAATGGCAGAAGCTGGAAAGTCCTTCTCACTTCCCTTCCTCCCTTTGCTCCTGAAGCAGGTCATAAAATCTAGGAAGGATTTTCTGATCTTCCTCTGAAACAGATCATATGGGTCTCATGTGAGAAATGCCCTCCCTGCATCCAGAGGGAAGGAACATCTGAAGATGAAGGGTTACAGAGAAGAATCTGAACAAATAGGTCCTGCTAAATTCCCCACAGTATCTCATTTTTGTCCAATTACATCTCTCCAGCACAGCTAGTGTAAAAATACACAGGTTAAACTGCTTCTTTAGTCTTCATTTCCTTATGAAGGTTCCTGTGTCATGGAAAAAGATATTTTTCCTCCCCTACAATAGGCTTTCATTAGGTATCCATTGATTACCTCAGCCAAAGCGCTAATGCCCAGTGACACAATGAAGAGCTGTCACCTGTAGGTCCTTAGCAAGGCTTGCTTTGCAGTAAAGGAAAGAAACTCACTGAAGTCAGCATAGGTAAAAGCGTGATTATGGCAATGATATGGGGTATCTTGTGGACAACTAAAAACAGAAGAAAGCATAGTCAGTTTGCCTTAAAATTGAGCTTAAAAGTAAAAAGTTGGGAATGGAAATTACTCTCATAGAATAAATAATAGCCTTTTAACATTCTTACTTTTCTCTGCCAACCAACTTTCTGTACTAGTCTTATTTTTTCTTCTCCTAATAACTTTGGCTGGCACAGGGGCTTTAGGTACTGAGGTACAGAGGTAGTACAATCTCTCAGTGTCGTGGTTCCAAGTTCCCCAGCAATGGTTTGATTAGTTCAGTTAGGATCAGGTTACCACCCTTTGTTTAGTTAGCTGTGACAAGTAGTGGGGTGACTAGTACAAACATGTCCTCCTGGACGCATTCTTCCAGCAGAGCCTAGGGAGTGAGCATTTGGTCATGGGGGCAATGGGGCAGGTACCACAAATATTTATAGCATTTATAATATTCTCCTCCCCTCCATTTTCCATTAATTTCCTTGACCTCAGGTGCTTTTTTCCCTTCAGGTGGCAGGTCAAAGACTTTGTTACTTGCTCCATTTCTTGAAGTGTTTCCTTATTCTCATTGTTTTCTTCCCTAATTCAACTTGCATTTCCTCAGTGGGAATGTTTCAATGGAAGAACAACATGGTCGGTCATTAGTTGGCATAAGCCTCTGGGATCACATTACCCTCCTCCCTTATTTTTGCCCCATCAGCCTGGGGCATGAACAAGAACATTGCAAGTGGCAAGAAGCCCAAGACCAAGAGTCAGTCTACTTGGATTTGAAGCCAGGTTCCAACAATCACTAAAAAAGATGGCTCTGTGCATTAGTTTCTATATCTGTGAAATTAGAATGTTTTCTGCTATATAAAATTAAAGGCGAGAATTAAAGGAAATGGGAATTGGCTTAGTGCGTGGGACTTAAAAGCATTACTCACATTGAGGTATGAAAGGCAAATATCAAAGCCATGGACAGGAAGAGTGTTAAAGGTTGGGGTGCCAAAGGAGGACTGTAAGCTGGGGGCCGAGGTGGGTGTCTAGATTAATTCTGGTAGTAGGAGTCTTACTCAATGGCTTGCATGTATGGAATCCAAAATGGTCGATTCTATTTGTTCATTTGAGAGAGGATACCCAGGAAGTGTGAGGTGGAGGCAAACAGAGGTGTTCTCAAGGATACCCCAAGGATACACCTGTAGGGTCCTCTCCATGGTGACTCAGCTCTTAGGAATTCGTAGACTTAACTTCCTGGGACCTGGAAATTTCCACTTCTGTGAAATCCTGTAGTTCTGTGGGGGCTGAATAGCTTCTCACGCTTGATTCAAACTGACCAATGAGAAAGGTACTCAGGGGTTGAAACTTTTTGACTAGAGATAAAAAGGGAGAGACCAAGCCAGTTAGGGAGCACGGCCATTTTGAATTCTTCTATCCCGTTGGCTCTGCAGGCTGAATAAAACCCTTTTTCCTCTTAAATACGGTGTTCAGGTGCTCTTTCTCTCCATTGACCCTTGTCTTCCTACAAGACATTGATTTTTGAAGGAAGGTTTGATAATGTCAGGAACTTGGAAGCACTCAGTTGATAGTGGGTTTTTTTTTTTCCTCTAGAATGTAAATAGTGTAAAGGATGTAATAATTTTCACTTACATATGTCATTTAATTTTTTTTTCATGGGCCAGGCATGGTGGCTCACGCCTATAATCCTAGCACTCTGGGAGGCCAAGGCCCATGGGTTGCCTGAGCTCAGGAGTTCGAGACCAGCCTGAGCAAGAATTAGACCCCAGTCTCTACTAAAAGAAGAAAAACTAGTCTGGAGTGGTGGCAGTCCTAGCTACTTAGGAGGCTGAGGCCAGAGGATTGCTCAGGCCCAAGAGTTTGAGGTTGCTGTGAGCTATGATGCCAAGACACTCTATCCAGGGCCAGAGTGAGACTCTGTCTAAAAAAAAAAGAAAACAATTTTTTAACATTATTTAAATAATGATTGAGTTCTATATTACACCCAAAACTGTTTCCAGAAGTTTTAGAAGTAAAACCTTTTGCTTCACTTCAGTTTTATGCTCAGATAAAAAATAGAATTTGCCTTGAAGTATTTGCATCTCCAGAATTTTTTCAGGTATTTTACAAAATGATCCTCTCATGCATGCTTAAAATATTAGGAAGCATATCTCCAAACCTATGGATGCTAGACAAAATGAATGTCATGAATGTCCATAAATTTATGTTTTGGTTTATAATTTCCATTTAGGTCAAGTTAAGCCTAAACATGGTGTCAACTGAGATTCTGCATAGGTGACTGAGCCTAGCAATTCTTTATTAACGAGAAGATTAAAAAGACTTAAAACCACAATGTAGCAAGATCTCAATTATTAATATTACAAACACTAAAAATGATTTTTCAGCACTGAGTACCAGAATAGATATTTTTTCTTAATACATGTTTTCTTTGCGAGTATATGCAGAACTTAAACATTAACTTGCTCTTGATTTCTCACTACAAATGTTATTTTCTTATGAACAAAGTGTCATCATGAGTGCTACTCAAGCATGTATCCCTTTACATAAGCCCTGCTTTTGATTCACCCACATCACCCTGTTCACACATCAAAAAAAAAAGCACAGATCTCTTTAACTGGCAGGGAATAATTTCAAGAATGAATTTTATCACCTGATTCCTTAATACAGTTTCAGATCTTGCCAATTTTGTCTCAAGTTTTGGACCATGTTCCTTTTGTATTTGTCTTAATTTTTAAAAGTCGGTTGCTACCATTCCTTTACATACTAATTTTGTCACATGTAAACTATAACCTTGGCAACTTTATCTCTGAATTGAATTTATTCCTTGGTAAAATGGGTACTTCTTTGAGTTAAGAAGAGTTAGAAGTGTTTAAATAATTGAGAACCATTTCTATTACAGGCATACACTGTTACTTTTTTAAATGCATACTGGAAGTTGTTTTATTATTATAACTTACGGCAATCGACTTAAAGTATTTAAAAGCTAGATTCCTCAAATTACTTTTCTTAAGAATTTAAACGTTTATGAAAAACTTTCATGCATTACTAACTTCAGGAATGTAAAAAAAAAAAAAACTTAACCAAGACAAGCTAATACCATTGACATGAATGAAAGTATGTATAAAATTTGCTTTCCATTAATTTAAGTAGTCTAAATATAGCTTCAAACTGATTTGAACTCGAATTAAACTCTGCATGGAATCGATTTGGGGCCAGGGGAACTCATTACCTGAAGATGCCTTTTTGAGACCACAGGTAGAAAATCATATTCCAGACCCTGTATAGAGGTTTTACCCCCCTTGATAATGCCTCAATTTTTCTTTACTATAACTAATATCTATTTTACCTCCTCTACATTTTGAACAGATTTTAAAATAATTGGGCAAGAGGATCGAAAATCTCGGGGATTTTTCTCCCTGCGGGTCTTGTTCTCGCCGGGACTTTGGCCCAGGTCTAGTGAACACTAGACCAGCCCACCCCAACCCGGCCGACTTCCGCCCGAGCCTGGGCTGTGCTCCACCCCGCCCCCAAGGGCCCCAGATTCGTCGGAATTTTCCCGCGATGCCGCGGGAACGCGCGGGGCTTCTAGCCAGGCCCCAGAATGCACTGCGGGATCGTGTGCTAGCGCGCGCTCGCTGCCGAGCGACCGCGGGAAAATTCCAAAAAGTCAAAACAAAACAAAAAGCCAATACAAGGCAAAGCCAAATTTCAAGCCACAGAACCCGGGCAGTGGCTTCTTTTCTGCCATTGCCCAAACTGCTGAAGCAGCTCTAGCGTGGACCACCCGGTAAGAGGCCGCAGAATGAAACGAAGGCGGCAGCTTCCCTCGGGGGTCTGACCGACACGTCCGCTGGGGGCGGGGGTGATGGGGCAGAAAGAGGGAAGACTCGCGAGAACGGCCGCCGCGCTCTAGCGCGCCGAGGTGGGTGAGCGGGGCTCTAGCCGGGTGAAGGGGCTGAAGGGCGGAGGGGCGGGAGAGAGCGGTGGGGGTGGTGCCAGTCCACAGGGGCGGGGCCAGCGAGAAGAAGGTTCTGCCGATGAGGGGCGTGGCCTAGGGGCGGGGCGAGCCCAGAGGCTGTAGCCTTGGAGGGGTTACGAGGAAGGGAGACCCCAGAGCGGTGGGAGCTGGGAGTTGGCGTTTTGGTTCTTTTTGTTCTTTAAGCGCAGGCAGCTATGTCTTCTTAAAAGGAGGGGAGCAAAGGTGAATTTCTTTGCCTCGGATCCGTGGGAGCTGTGAAAAGCTTGCCTCTTTTGACTCATCACCCTCTACAGCTGGCCTCATCCTTGCCTCACCCCCACCCCTGCCCGCTGCCAGGGCTCCGGGAGGGGGCGAGGACCAATTAGGGTAGCCCGGGGCGCGGCTCTTGTTCTCCCGGCGTCCGCCGTGGTGATTCTCATGGACGATTGTCTTCCCGTTTCTTTTATTTGAACGCGAGGCCAAATAAAGCCCTTGAGAAATTTTTTGGGGTGTTGTATGTTTGTTGGTTTGCTCTTTTGTGTTTTTAGGTGGGCGCGTTTACAAATGAACCCGCTATGGTTTTGTATGTTAGCGCTCTAGAGGGTAAAACGATTTGGAGTTTTTGAAACATGAGAAGTTTGGGACCAGAATCTTAAGGAAAGAGGCCAAGGAATTTTCCAGCAAAGACCTGTATGTGCCTGGGCTTTTGTTCTAATGTGAAACTTGGAAAACTCGTGGGCTCCTAATTTTATTCTAACCTGTGTCCCATTTAATGCATCTAAACTGTGATGTGATTGACTTAACCATTATCAAATGAGCAGCGCATTTTGGGGCCACCCAACTATAGCTATTTATGGATGTCACTCAACTTCAGTGATAGGCTGCAGAGAACATTTTCTTATTACTCCACTCAAGCGTTGTTACAAATGGTAGAATTCATACCATGTGTTGGGATCATTCATTACACAAGCTTAGATAGAAAACATGTTCATTGTGACTTCATCCATTAAACTTGATGTTTCGATGTAATGTAATCTGGTACAACCAGATTCACGTGGAAGTAAACACTCACGCACATTACTCATGTATGAGAAAGACTGCATGGAGCAAGAAGTTTTTTTTTTTTTTGCTAGTTGTATTGAAGGCCTCTTTCATCTCTCCCCCAAGAGTAAAAGTTAGATCCTGCTTCTTTAGAAGTGGACCAATCACACTTACGTATATTATACATTTTAATTTTTTTTAATTTGGTCATACTCCTCTTGATTTTTTGAAAAACATTTACTAAAGCCTCAGAAAAGAAAGGAAAACTCGAATGGTCTTTTTTTTTGTTCTGTCATTTAATAGCATTAGTTTGATTCATTGACTGGATGTGGAAGATGTGTTGCTGCATGTATGTGAAATTGCATGTACATTTTAAAACAAATGATATTTTTAACCAGTTCCACATTTCAGCAAGTAGTTCCAGTAACAAATATACAAATTTTGTATTTATGAAAACCAGCTACAGACAGACCAGCCTGGCTATTAGAAAGTTGGATTGATTATCTAAGCCACAGAGAGAGCCAGAGGAATCTCAAATGAGTGGCAGTTCCAAGTTAGTAGAGGTAGAACCTCAAATCAAGCTAGGAATCAGCACCGAATGTTTTTTTTAAAAAAAATCTTATTATAGGGCAGTGCTTGTGGCTCAAAGGAGTAGGGTGCAGGCCCCACATACTGGACGTGGTGGGTTCAAACCCCAGCCAAAAAGAAAAACTTATAGGTAGGGATATGTATAGTCTGTCTTGTTTATGGCTCCTTAATAATTTTTTAATATGAAAGAACACTTATAGGAGAAGTGCATTTTTGCAGTGTTCTTAAAAAATGGAGAGGAAAAATAGAGAAATGGAGAAGGAAAAATAAGTGTAAATCTTGAGTGTTTTGTTTTGTTTTTAACTAACACCTTTTTTGAAGGGAGATAGAGGACTTGGTTTGCAGACTTTATGGACCGTTCTGTTAGGTTCTTCATAAATTCTCCTAGGTACATGGAAATCACTTCCCCTTTAAGGGTTGTTGCATAGGACAATCTGTAATCTTCCCTCATAATTCATTCCTGCTGCTTTTCTCTAGTTTCAAGGAGGCAGAGTTCATATATGGAAATCACCTTTTGACGCTATGGACACAGGTTATAAACGATTCTGTGATTTTTAGTAAATTTAGTACATTTTTGGAATTGTTCAGTGATTACCAAAATTCCGTTTTAGAATATTTACATCATCTTAACAAGTTTGCACATGCAAGTGTGTAGTCGAATCCTGGTTTCTGCGTTCAGCCCCAGTTGGCTCTTTGTCTGTATAGATTAGGCTTTTCTGGACATTTCATATAAGTGGATTCATAAAATATGTGTTCTCTGGCTTCTTTGATTAGCTTAGCATAGTGTTTTTGAGATTCATCCGTCTTGTGCCACGTATCAGTGGATTGTTCCTGTTTATTGCTGAGTAATATTCCATCATGTGGCTATACCGCATTTTATTAGTTGATGGACGTTTAGGTTGTTTCTGTATTTTGGCTATTATGAATAATGATGCTGTGAACATTCATATGTAAATGTGGATATATATTTTCGTTTTTTTGGTTAGGTACATATGCATGGAATTCCTGGGTTGTTCACTAAGTTTATTTTTGACTTTATAAAAACTACTAATTTGATTTTTTCTACATCTTTACCAGCATTTGTCACCATGGCTATGTTATAGCTATCCTAGTAGGTAAGAAGTAGTATCTCATTGTGGTTGTCGTTTGAATGTCCCTATTGGCAAATGGTGTTGAACATACTTTTGTGTATTATTAGCAATTCTGCATATTCTTTAAAATGTTTATTTGCATCTTTTGTCCATTATTCGATTGGGTTTTGTATTAAGTTGTAAGCATTCTTTGTATAGTCTGGATATAAGTCTGTTTATCAGACATGTGTTTTGCCAATAATTTCTGTAAGTCTTTTATTTGCCTTTTATTTTCATAATGGTTTCTTGAGATGAATAAAGTTTTGTGTGTGTTTTTTTTTTTTTCTTTGAGACAGAGTCTCACTTTGTGGCTCTTGGTAGAGTGCCACGGCGTCATAGCTCACAGCAACTTCAAACTCTTAGGCTCAAGCATTTCTCTTGCTTCAGCCTCCCAAGTAGCTGGAATTGCATGTACTTACCACAATGCAGGGCTAGTTTTTAGAGATGAGGTCTTACTCTTGCTAAGGCTGGTCTTGAACTCATGAGCTCAAGTAATCCACCTGGCTGGGCCTCCCAGAGTACTAGGATTATAGGTGTGAGCCACCTTGCCCGGCCTTTGAATAAAGTTTTTAATTTTGAAGAAATCCAGCTTGTAAATTTCTTTTTTGGATCATACTTGAGGTCTGTGATCAATTTACAGTTAATTTTTGTGTATGGTGTGAGGAATAGGTCTAAATTTATCTTTTTGCATGTGATATCAGCATGATTCGTTGAAAAACTATCCTTTCTCCATCTAATTGCTTTAATCAAAAGTCAGCTGACCATAAAGGTAAGGAATTGTTTCTAGACTTTCATTTCTGTTTTAGTGGTCTATATGCCTTTTTTTTTTTTTTTTTTCAGTTTTTGAGCAGGGGCTGGGTTTGAACCTGCCACCTCTGGCATACGGGGCATTGCCCTACTTCTTTGAGCCACCTATCCTTTTATTTAAGCTTAAACCCACTCTGTCAGTTCCTAGTTTTTTCCTCTTTGTTCATTCAGACCCTGTTCCATTTTGCTCCCTCATTCTTCCAACTGTGCAAATTTTCTGTGTTCTCACTTTACTCCTGCTGCTTTAAATTTTACATTTATGCCATCCACCACCACAGTCTTAAGTCCTTTCAGTTGAGTCTAAATTGCAAATGGAAGAATAATTACTTTTAAATTGTATTAAAGTACATATCTATAAAGTGTTTTAATGATACTTACTTATTTATGAGTCAATCTTGTCCATGGTTTCCTTATTAAATTAATAGCTCCCCCCTTCCCCCCAGTGACCACATATTAAGACATATTAGAGCATCTCAAGCAAAAAATGTTCTGTGGTGGAAAGGGAAATAACTCTAAAAGGCAAAACATCAAGTACAGATTTTTTTTTTCTTTTTAATTTAGGAATCAGACTAGATCTAGGCACATTGTGCTGCAGGCATCACCTCACAAATCTGCCAACGCATGTCCTTTCTGAGCTTCAACACAGCTGTTGTCCTATCCACTTGCTCTTCTCGCCTCTCCTTTACAGTGGTTCACATTAGTGTTTTGGTTTATGTTGGGGTAGGAAAAATGCAAAAGAATCCCTTCTTCATTTTTCTTATGATGATATGACTTAAAAAAACCCCACCATAATATAAGTAATAGTGGCTTCTCTAGGATCGTTCTTATACTAAGAAATGTGAAGGATATTAGGTGTTTTAATATAGTTGAGTCAATTTATATTAAAAAAAAAACATTTAAAGAATAAGGTTACTTGTAAAGAATAAAGACACATCAAAAAACTACATGTTCTTACAACAATTTGTTCTATTCTTTTTCCCCTGTAACACAGTTATTCCTCCCCCGCTCCCCACACAACAGATTTGTAATGTAAGAATAGAATCATGGTGCAGCCTGCAACTCCCAGAGGTAAAACACACAGTACTAGACTTCCATCTGTAGATTTTACTTTTCAGATTTCATGTCATTTTCTCAGAGTTAAATTCAAATTTGAAAGCATTTTAAGCTTTCAAGGATTGTATTTATGTTAGGTTGTTCTCTTAAGTGGTTTTACCATACTAGTTAATTATATTGTATACTTAGATATCTTAAGAGGTACAATTTTTTTTTATTCTTTTTCAGTTATTTATGTTATAACTTTGCAATTGGTTGTGTCCTAAATTTTAATTTTATCTTTTTGTTATATTGGGATAGTTTTAAAATGATCTTTTACTTAAATTGGCACCATTAATGAGTCTTTTATCTATTTGATCAAATTGATTTTGAATTAAATCTTTCAGGCGTATAAGTATCTCTAAGAATGCTTTGAAATTGAAGAAAGTTGATATAAATGATCTGGAAGGATTAGTAACATAGTAATTTAATGTTTTCAAATGCATGTTTGACATTATACTTGGCTTTGAGAGTATTTAGCCCAGAATAAAGAAAATTTATTTGGATAATAATAGCTGTGTTAAGTATTTTAATCTGCTGAATTACAGATGAACTCTTATACTAGTAGAATCAAAATTTGTGCCATATTGTGCTCTCTTTTTGAACATGTGATGTAATGAAGATATTTCAGATAAGTTAAAAATACAATTGTTTCACTAGGTTTAGAAAGGAGACCAGTAAAGCTGTTATCACATTGACTTATGTAATCCGGTAAAATTGCTCTGTGAAAACATTAGGTAATTTAACATCTGAGGTATTGACTGTTTCTTGCATCTTGGAAGAGCCCTTGATTTATAGTAATTTGTTTATTAGCTGAGACAAGAGTATGGAACACATACTGGTGTTGCTGATGTTCAGGAAAGGAGTCATTTAGCTAATATGTGAGCCTTGTCCTGCCTGCTTTCTCAATTTCATCTTGGTTAGTTTTCTGTATTCCTTAGATTCTCATTATACGCAGCACCTTTCAAGAGTTGCATTTAAAAACTGGGGAAGACTTGAAGTTTATATCTGTTGAAAATACCATATTAATATGAGAGATTTGAATCTTGTACTTTCAGCTGTAATTCTTGCTAACTTTTATCTTGTGGAGATGTGATTATCCAGGTCATTTTAAATAATATCAAAATCACCCAAGGAAAGTCTGATTGCTTGGTTAAGCATTTTATTTACTTTAAATATCTATTCATTACCTTCTGTGTGTCAGGGTATACGATGCTAGAGAAACAATGACAAGAAATGCATTTGTAGTTTAATAAGAAAGATAAATACACCATGATGGTATATAGTCAGTTCAGTACTGGGTTAAGTATAATGTTCTGTAAAATCACATAAGAAGAACAGGATTAGGGAAAGCTTTCTAGAGGAAGTAGGTAAGCTGAAACATGAATGATATTCAGGTATTAGCCAGATCAAGGAGATGCGATCACTCCAGATTGATGAAAGTATGCCACATACAAAAGGTACAGCCTTCCCTAGAAGGAAGTAGAGGTGGGGAACACAAAGGAAGAAGGACACAGGGAAGTGTTGAGAGATATGTAGTAAATCATCATGCAAGCCATGTTAGAAACCTTGAACTTTTATAGGAGAACAGCGGTGATTGCATTCAAGAAAGTAATGTAATCAGACTTGCATTTTTAGAAAGATCACTGTGACAGCAAATATATTAGAATATTATTAATAGAAACATAATCAGAGATAGGAAAACCCAGTAAGCTAGGCAAGAATGAATGGTGGTAAGAATTAAAGGAGTAGCATTTAGGATGGAACAAAGTAGGACATACAGAAGCAGTCAGCTTTGGTGAGAGAAGTAGGGCTGACCTGGGAAATTAAGCAGGTGGTAGGGCTATTCTGAGTTACAGTTCTTAGGAGGAATGGTTTTGGGAAGAATGATGATAAATGTACAATTGACCCTTAAATAGTGTGAGGGTAGGGGACTCCCTGTGTCGTCTAAAATCCACATATAACTTTTGACACCCCCAAAGTTAAGTAGTAATAGCCTGCTGTTGAACAGAAGCCTTAATGCAGTGGTTCTCAACCTTCCTAAAACCACAGCCCTTTAATACAGTTCCTGTGGGTCGTGACCCACAGGTTGAGAACTGCTGCCTTAGTGGTAACATAAATAGATGATTAACACATATTTTTTGTGTTCTGTGTATATGTTACTGGTATATATTATATTCTTACAATAAAGTAAACTGGAGAAAAAATGTCATTAAGACAATTAAAGGAGGAGAATTTATTCAGTGTTCAGTAAGTGGAAATAGATCATAATAAAGATTTTTCATCCTCCTCCTCTTCATGTCGAGTAGGTAGAGGAAGAGGAGGGGTTGGTCTTGCTGTCTTCAGGGTGGCAGAAGCAGAAGCGATGGGGGAGGTAGGAGGGGGGCAGGAGAGGCAGGTATATTTGGTGTAGCTTTACAGTAATACTTGATAATTTCTGTCTGACTTTTTTCCCTTTTTCATTTCTCCAGAAATGTTTCTGTATGGTACAATCCTCCTTTACCATTTGCTTTAGTTTCAGTGCCTGCCTCATAAAAGAGTCCATGTAGTAAAAGCAGACATGAATAATTGGAACCTTTCTGCCAGACTGTCTGTCAGTTTGTTTTCTGGCATGGCTTCTTCTACATCTTCTTCCTCATCATCTGCAGTGGTTCAGAGAGCACTCTTCTTCATCAAGTCTTTTTACTTCCTCTGGTATCTGTTAGCTCTTAAATTTCTCAAGATGCATATTTTGAAACCCTCCCCAAACTTCCCCCTCCGCCCCTTTTTGCCACATCCACACCTCCTCCACGTTTTCCTCCCTGTCATGTATACTGTGGAGTCACACACAACATATGGACTTTCCACCAGCAGGGATTTATTGTTTTGAGTTTGATACCTTTCACAGCTTTTTCTGTAACAATGATGTCATCAATGGTGTAATCCTTCCAGCCTTTCATGATGTTCTCTCTCTTAGGGTTCTCTTCCATAGCATGGACAATCATTTCCATAGAGTAAGTACCATGTGTAATGAACCTTAAAGGTCCTTAGGACCCCCTGATCTAGAGGGTGAATTAGAGATGTTTTTAGGGGCAAGGAAGCACTTTAAGGATTGAGCTCATGGGGTTCTGGGTGGCAGAGGCATTGTTCAATACCAAAAGAACTTAAAATGTCATTCCCTTATTGGCAAGGTACTTTCTGACTTCAGGAACAAAGTAGCAATAAGACCAATCTAGAAGAAATGTTCTTGTTGTCCAGTCTTTGTTATTATACAGCCAAAAGACTGGCAACTGGTGTTTATCTTTTTTCTTCAAGGTTTGGGAGCTGGCAGCTTTTATAGTTAAGGGCCGTCTTGATCATAATAAATCTGACTGCATTCTCACAAAACAGTAGTGCTAGCCTATCACTTCCTGCCTTAAATCCTGGTGCTTCTCTTATTAAATGTCCTTTGTGTCGTCATCCCCCCCCCTTCCCCCGCCCAAAGTCACTTTCATCTGCTTTAAAAACTACTTCAGGGAGATACCCTTTTTCCTCAATGATTTTCTTTTATTATTTTTTTTTTCGAAGATTTTTTTAATTGTGTTTGGGAACATATTTGCTTTCTCTTGCTTGGCAGAAACAGATTCTCCTATTATCTTGACATTTTTTAAGCTGAACTTCTTTCTGAAATTATCAAACCATCCTTTGCTGGTGTTAAATTCTCCAGCGTTAGATCTTTTACCTTCTTTTGCTTTAACAACAATATGTATATTTCACATATAATGACAAGTTAATGACTTTTTCTTGAATCATATTGGAGTCTGTAGGGATGCTTTTCTTATAGCAATCCTGCACCCACATAAAAGCTGCTTTTGCTTTTTCTTTTCCTTTTTCTTTTCGTTTTTTTTTGGGGGGGGAGGGGGGATAAGATCTCGGCTTTTGTGTTTTGCTTTGTTGTCTGGGCTAGAGTGCAATTGTGTGATCATAGCTTGCTGCAACCTCAAACTTGTGGACTTAAGCAATCCTCTTGCATTGGCCTCCCACACAGCTAGGACTACTGCCATGTACCACAACATCTAGTTAATTTTTAAATCTATTTTGTAGAGTTGATGTCTCCCTACATTGCTCAAACTAGTCTT
Organism: Loris lydekkerianus; assembly: GCA_963574355.1. Classification (NCBI taxonomy): domain Eukaryota; kingdom Metazoa; phylum Chordata; class Mammalia; order Primates; family Lorisidae; genus Loris; species Loris lydekkerianus. The sequence continues at coordinate 34,608 of CAUYPK010014873.1, forward strand.
GAACTCCTGGGCTCAAGCACTTGTCCCACTTCAGCCTCTCAAAGTGCTAGGTTTACAGGCATGAGCTACTGCACCTGGCCAATAGCTGCATTTTCAATAGAAGATAAAAAGGTATTTTCCAAAAAGCATAAGATTTTCCTACCTGCTAGTGTAGCTACAGCAATGGCTTTACAAGTTGCCTTTTCCTTTTTTTTTCTTTTTTAACGATGATCTTTATGGTAGATTCATGTATCTTGAGATTATGGGCAACTGCAGCTCCATAATGCAGCTCCATCAATCTATGGTACATATCAAGCAATTTCAGCCTTTTCTTATAATGTTAGGACTTTCTTTGCTTCATGGGAGCACTTTCTACATAACTGGATGGCACTTTGTATGGGTCCTATGGTATTATTCAAAATTTATGGTATTGCAATAAAAATGATGAAAAATATATGTTGAAAATTATGTAAGTACCATGAGAGATCACTTTTCACTGTGATACACAATTCACTGGCAAGACTGAGCTGTTTACATGGAGATGATTCTGTGGTGTTTTATGGGGATAATAGTTGAGCTCACTGCAATAGCAGCAGAAGGTGGCTATGAAATTATTATACCAGTACAATTTCTACTTGTTAATTTTATGCAGCTATGATTTAATATTGCATCTTGATATTTGTTTACATTTCTTTTGCCTACATGTGACTCCAGGTAAGGTTGTGTATATTTTGTGGTAATAAATGATAAAATAGACTATTATCTACAAATATTATGTATTTTGTGCATTCATAATATACTTAATTTTTTCTTAAATGTTTGCATATGTCTAAGCTATGTGGTTCATCTGCAGGTTTCAAATTGCTAGAACTCTCCAGAGTAGGCAAAGCCAATTGAGCCTACTAAACTTCTAATCTACAGAACTGTGAGATAGAAATTATATTGTTTGGAGCCACTAATTTTGTTATAATTTGTTATGGCAGCAATAGCTAAGTAATACGAAGTGTCAAGGATCCAGAAGCACCTTAGCTGGGTGATTCTGGCTCACGGCTTCTCATGAGGTTGTAGTGAAGCTGGTCAGGTAGGGCCTGACTGGTGCTGGAGGATACAGTTTCAAGCTCACACACATGGTTATTTACCGGCTCCGGTTCTTCACTGAGAGGGTCTCTTCAGAAGATTGTTCACAACGTGGCAGCACACTTTGCCCAGGGTGAGTAGGTAGAAAGAGAGTGACAATGAGAACATGTGAGTACATAGTATATAGGTGGAAGCCATATGTCTTATATAATCAAATCTCAGTTGTCATCATTTCTGCATATTCTCTTATTTACATGGGCCAACCCTGAGATACAGAAGAATGTGATTACCAGGGAGCATGGACCATAGGGAGATCATGTTGGAGGTTGGTTACCACAAAATATGTGTGTGCTTAAGATGACAAGCTGCCAGTTGCATATACTTCACTGGCCGTATAGGGTACCAGGTCTGCAGTATAATTTTAGACAAGTTGTTTACCCTCTCTAAAACTGAGGTTATTCATTCAAAATTGAAATTAGTTTTATATGTCAGTGCTAGAAATCAATGTAAGCTAGTTCAAGGAAATCAAGTATTTCTTGAAGGTCATAGCACTTTCTATTTTTGAATGTGCTGTATGAAGATTAAGGATCCTAAGATATTTTTGAGAAATTTGAGGAACGACAGAAGATAGAAGACTATCATTGGTTTATGTTGGTTTAGATGATTGTTCTTAACTCAGTCAAGTTTGGTCACATCATATGAATATGGCTTCTCTCTCTGTAATGATAAAGATTCTAAGAATGCTTCTTAGAAGGGTTGCTGAGTAGTGCCACTACTGCAAGGGGCACTCTGTTCAATGTAGACTGTATGAAGGGTACTTGTAAAGTTGTGCAGTATGCAGTCTGTGTAGCTGAACATAATGGCCCTGAATTTTTGTACTTTTGACTGGTTTAGGATTTGTGTCCATGGGTATAATTGTCTCTTTTGTTTATTGGTGTGTCTTGTAGCATGGTGGCTAGCACGTGATTACTCAATAAATATTTGCTGAATGAATGAATGAGTGAATGATTGATGTGGCAATATTACCACTATTTAAGTATTTAATGCTTTTTAACATATACCATTCGTTTTAGTTATCATAAATAATATTGTGGATTTGTGTCTTATTTTGTGACACCAAGAAGGTTCTATTTGCACTAAAGAATGAACTGGAACAATTTATAAAATAGTGGAATAAATGAAAGTATCATTACTTGCTAGCTACTTTTCTAATTCATCTTTTTAATAGCTGAGTCAAAACTAGAATTGATAGTAGACCCATGTGCAAACAGTTGCTGTGTGCTGAAGAATTGCTTTCAGTTTGTGTAAGCTCATTATTAGTATAGAGAAGTTTAATAATCTTAAGTATTTTATGGTTACATGTAAGCTACTTTAGTTGTATTTTGAGGGATTATGCTGTTGTCTCTTAGTTAAGTTTTTGAAAATATACATGGTTTCATACAAAAATTAAATGAAGACCTATGGAGGTTTTTTTTTTTTTTTTTTTAACTCCACAAATATTTATTAACTCTATTTCTACTTTCTAGTGTCAGAAGTATAAGTAATTTTCAAGGTATGGGTATCACAACCCAAAAGGAAGTACTCCTGGCCAGGCACAGTGGCTCATGCCTGTAATCCCAGCACTCTGGGAGGCCGAGGCAAGTGGATCACAGGTTTGAGACCAGCCTGGGCAAGAGCAAGACCCCTTCTCTAAAAATAGCAGGCCTTGTGGCAGGCGCCTGTAGTTGCAGCTACTAGGGAGGCTGAAGCAGGAGAATTGCTTGAGCCTAGAGCTTGATGTTGCTGTGAACTATGATGCCATGGGACTCTACTGAGGGCAACAAAGTGAGACTCTCAAAAACAAAGTAGTACTCCTTGTGAATTTTCTTTTCAGTTATTTAGAAGAATTGTTTTATTCAATTCAGTTTTGATTGTGTGTCTTATGGGGAAAATGCTACTCCAGTTTTACAGGAATAGCATAACCCTTGTTCATAGTATAGCTTTTGAACATTTGGGTTGAGCAAAGCCAAGAGAAATATACAAATAACTTTAACACGGTCAGTATTCAATGAAATTTTATTTCATTAAAAATGTGATGTGAAGATGCAAATGAGACCATCTGGTTTGAAGAATAGGACCAAGTTTCATGAAATGGGTGGAGATGAAATGAACAGGTATAATTTTGAAGTATTGAGTTGGATTAAGTGGAGAATACAACAGAAGGAAAATGCAGGTATCTGCTGATTTAATTTTTGAGCTTTTAGCCTTAAAACTCTGAACTGTTTGGCCTATACTACTTTATATGACTAACTTTTTACTTTGAATTATTGCAAAGAGTGATAAGATGGACTTGAATAATTTAAACTCTATAAAAATAAACCTAAATAATAAATTATATAATTAACTTGCTGCTGTGGCCTGCAACCAGCCAGTTTACTGAGGAAGGGAGTGTTGAAATGTTAGCTAGACTAGATGAGGATAGTGGAGTATACAGACTTACTAAACTGGAAGGAGCAACAGAGGAGACCAGTTAATTCATTATCCTTATTTTAGAGATTAAGAATGAGGACCAAAGGAATAAATGAGTTGCCCATTTTCTACCCATATTTGTAGGGATGGAGTTGGCACTTTGTAGGTCCATGTTGTGTAACAGTCAAGTCTATTGGGGTAGTTTGAAGCAAACCTCAAATTTATTTTTGTTAAAGTAACTGGATCTGAAATATGTAATTTGTACACAATCTGTAGTCTGCTACAGACAAATCAATCTAGTGCTTCCCTTGCTTTCTGCCCTTCTTATTAGAGGTCTCATTTATAGTTCACCTACAAGATGGTAAAGAATATATGAAACTTGTAGTATTAGTTTGGCTGTAGCAGAGACTGTAAGTAGGATGAGTAGGAACATAGTTTTGCCAGTTGGCCTACATTCTTCATGGCACATGAATATGACAGGAATTCTGAACTACCTTGACAGAGGAAGATATCGAATCAACCACAAAATAAGAGGATTTTTAAGAAAATTTTTTTTTGTCTTCCCTGCCTTTTTTAAACTTTAGATTAACATGAACAAAAAATTTTTAGACTAGGTTATTCACATTTTCATTTTTTATTAGCAGGATAACTTTAGGTCTCTCCTCTACCATAATACTTCATTACACTGGAAATCTCATTTTGACCAGAGGTAATTTTTCATAGTTTTATTGAGATCTAATTAACATATCATGTAACTAAGTGTACTATTGTTTGTGGTATATTCAGAGAGTTGTACCATCATAGACACAATCTAATTTTATTATGTTTTATTTCTTTAAATTATTATTATTATTTATTTTTTTGAGATAGTCTCACCCTGTTGCCCTAGGTAAGAGGACATGGTGTCATAGCTTACGTCAACCTCAAACTCTTGGACTCAAGCAATTCTATTACCTCAGCCTCCCGAGGAGCTGGTACTATAGGCATGTGCCACTGTGCCCGGCTAATTTTTCTATTTTTAGTAGAGAAAGGGTCTTGCTCTTGTTTAGGCTGGCCTCAAACTCCTGAGCTCTAGCAATCCACTTGCTTCGGCCTCCCAGAGAGCTAAGATTACTGGAATGAGTCACCGAGCCCGGCCCACAATCTAATTTTAATACATGTCATTATTTCCACCCAAAACTTCATACACATTAACAGTCACTGTCCTTCCTCCTCATAATCATGCAACCCTAGGCAACTAGTATTCTACTTTCTGTGATTTGACTATTCTGGACATTTCATATAAATGGAATAATATGTAATCTTTTGTGACTGGCTCTTTCATTTAGTTTCAAGATTCTCACATGTACCATGTGTCATGTCAGTATTTCATTCTTTTTTATTACCAAGTAATAGTTTTATTTGTTCTTCAGTTGATGAACATTTGGGTTATTTCTACAAATAATTTCTCTTATTCTGTAGGCAGTTTTTCCTGAAGGAAATTCTTTTTTAACATGAAGTTAACATAGTTTGAGAAATACAAGTTATCTTCTTTTTGTGAGCCTGTAACAAAGAAATACCCTGATACTGCACCTTTGAAAGATATTATAGACTCCACTCAAGCTAGGAATTAAGAAATAGGAATTTAGGAACTTGAGAGATAAAATGCAAGGTCAGCTGTTTTATTACAGTATTTTTCAAATTATATCTTTAGAACCTATTCTTTCTTACTGGTGAGCTTTTAACATCTCACATTTGTAAAATCTCACATTTGTATTCTTTGAAGCACTTTTGTTATAGTGTGTTATTGGGTCCGCCATCTACTCAAATAATCTGTAATCCTAATTTATCTCTATTTGGTGACAAATTGTATAGTATAACTTTCCCTTTTCTTATTGACTTCTCTGTTGCCACAACTATTCAACTTAGTGGTGGAAGTTCTAGCTAATAAAATCAGGAAAGAGAAGGAAACAAAGGGCATCCAAATGGGAGCAGAGAAGGTCAGACTCTCCCTGTTTGCTGACAATATGATCTTATACTTAGAGAACCCCAAAGACTCAACCACAAGACTCCTGGAAGTGATCAAAAAATACAGTAATGTCTCAGGATATAAAATCAATGTCCACAAGTCAGTAGCCTTTCTTTGTATATGCCAGTAACTGCTAGGATGAGAAGCTAATTAAGGACACAATCCCTTCACAGTAGCTTCAAAGAAAATGAAATACCTAGGAATAGTTTGCAGTACCACTGCAGTGTAAAAGTGTTCCTTTCTCTCCACAACCTAATACAACCCTTTGGAAGGAAGTATGGAGAATCCTCAAAGAACTGAAATTAGACCTCCCATTTGATCCTGCAATCCCATTATTGGACATCTACCCAGAAGAAAAAAAAAATCATTTTATCATGAGGACATTTGCACTAGACTGTTTATTGTGGCTCAAATTATAATTGCCACATTGTAGAAACAACCTAAATGCCCACCAATCCAGGAATGGATTAATAAGCTGTGATATTTGTATAGCATGGAATACTATTCAGCCACTAAAAAGGATGGTCATTTTACGTCTTTTGTATTAATTTGGATGGAGTCGAAATACATCCTTAGTAAAGCAGCACAAGAATGGAGAAGCAAGAATCCGATGTACTCAATTCTGATAAGAGGATAATTGATGCTCGTACATGGTGGAGGGATGAGGGATGGGGGAAGGAAGAGAGGGAGAAGGGGGTCCACAGTGTGTGACACACCTCTTGGGAGTGGGACACTATTAACAGAGGGACTTCACCCAGATAATGCAAGCAGTGTAACCTGGCTCATTGTACCCTCAATGATTCCCCAACAATAGAAAGAAAGAAAGAAAGAAAGAAGGAAGGAAGGAAGGAAGGAAGGAAGGAAGGAAGGAAGGAAGGAAGGAAGGAAGGAAGGAAGGAAGGAAAGAAAGAAAGGAAAGAAAGGAAGAAAGGAAAGGAAGAAAGGAAAGAAAGAAAGGAAAGAAAGAAAGAAAAGAAAGAAAGAAAAGAAAGAAAGAAAAGAAAGAAAGAAAAGAAAGAAAGAAAGAAATGCCAAGAAAGAAAGAAAGAAAGAAAGAAAAGAAAGAAAAGAAAGAAAAGAAAGAAAGAAAGAAATGCCTAGAAATACACCTAACAAAAGAGGTGAAGGACCTCTATAAAGAAAATTACAAAACCCTAAGAGCAGAAATAGCAGAAGATACTAACAAATGGAAGAACATAACCATGCTCATGGTTGGGAAGAATCAACATTGTTAAAATGTCTGTACTTCCCAAAGCGATCTACAGATTTAATGCTATCGCCATTAAAATACCAACATCATGGGCTTGCTTCAGCAGCACATATACTAAAATTGGAATGATACAGAGAAGATTACCATGGCCCCTGTGCAAGGATGACATGCAAATTTGTGAACCGTTCCATATTTTTGAAAATGCCGTGAAGGCTATGTTAACCAGTTTGATGAAAGTATTTCAAATTGTATATAAAACTAGCACATTGTACCCCATAATTGCATCAATGTACACAGCTGTGATTTAATAAAAACTAAAAAATACTAACATCATACTTTCAAGACATGGAAAGAATAATTCTTTGTTTTGTATGGAACCAGAAAAAAGCTCTATATAGCGAAGGACTTCTTCTTCTTCTTCTTTTTTTTTTTTTTAGGTGAAATTCATTTAAACCTCAGGTGAGACTTTGTTTCTAGAAGGTAACATGTAGCTTGAGGCATATATGTGAATGTTGGGGACATGCTGTTAGCCTGATGTTTACCTTGAATGCATATATTTGAAGGAATTTTTTTTTTAATACCTGCAGATTACTTATAAGACATACAGTCATATCATGCTTTCTCTTTCATTAAGACTAGATGCTTAGTACTTGAAATTGTGTAAGATTTTCTTTCCTTGTCTATGAGATGAAACATTTGCTTAGTTCATGAATCATAGTTTTTGATAGAAGGAAAAGAGTCTTTTTAAACTAATTTATACCAATAGGTTTATTATTTTAAGGAATATTTATATTTTAACATTTAACCTATTTTATGAAATTATTCCCTGATTGATGAAATCTAAAGTGTTTTAGTGAAGAGAATAATGGAGTGGGGGAGAGTTTTGAGCATTAGTCATTAAAATTTAGCTCATATGGTCTAAGGAAATGCCAGAAGAGATACAAGTGATATACTGTGAAAATACAAAAGATAGATAAATTATTTATAATTTGGGAGATTAGAAAAGGTATTATGTATAGTTAACATATATGTATGTTTTATATATATATGTAAAGGTAAGATTTGAGGGAATTGGGAAGTGTAAGCCTTTGTAGTTAGAGGAGAATAGTTCATATTTTAGCTTGACTAAAATGTAAGCTCTGGATTACTGGTCAAACATTGGGTTGAATGTACACCTTTATTTCTACTTTCTCCTTTAAGTTCACTAAAATGACACTGAAGGGCTGAAAAGGTGTCAAACCACAAGGACAAAGAATCCAAGAAGAGATACAGATGAGGGAAATTAATAAAATTTGGAATGTAGAAAGCAGATAGATGAAGGGTAATTGACTTAGTAAAGTATATAAAACAGAAATATAAATATCTTCAAAGGGGAAAGCCAGGAAGAAACATGTCACCCTATGCAATTCTGGAAAGGCTTAGCAATAGAAACATTATATACTTTTGAAGGTAAGTTGAGGAATGAGACTAAAAAGAGGGAAAAAGTTTAATTTCTTATAAATGGTTTTTACTTAGAATCTTGAGGAAAATGGGTATAGTGTTGGAAAAAAAGGTGTATTGACTGGGGACATTCCTTCTTAGCAACTTAACATTCTGAAGATCCATTCAGTGGCCAGTTGAACGTTAAATGGAGCACACTCAGGTAAAAGTGTGAAGTAGATGGCTGCTCTAAATTTAAGAAAGAAATAAGAAGTTGAGGTAGCATTTTGGCCATCCTTAAATCCCAGTAGGTAAATTCTTTCTTCTTAGTGGCAAAGCCCTCTCAGTTTTAGCATTCAATTCTCTCTTCATCTACTTACCGGAATCTGTCGTAAATAAGGTATTTAATGGTGAGTCTCCTGTCTAATTGTGTGTTGTAAGACTCTAATCTTGTTAAAGCAATTCGAGGTGCATCTGTCATGATCATGTTTACTGTGGGTGCTTGTGGGGCTAATAGGAATTGCTCCTTCTATTTTTCTATATTTTGTTCCCTTTCTGCTTCATGCTGACCATGTGTGTATACATTTGAACTTTTTACTAGCAGCATTTCCTTTTCCTTTTTCTTTTTTTTTTTTTTTTATTAAATCATAGCTGTGTACATTTATGCAATCATGGGGCACCATACACTGGTTTTATATACAATTTGATATATTTTCATCACACTGATTAACATAGCCTTCCTGGCATTTTCTTAGTTATTGTGTTAAGACATTTATATTCTACATTTAGTAAGTTTCACATCTACCCTGGTAAGATGCACCATAGGTGTGGTCCCACCAATCACCCCTCCCTCCATCCATCCTATCCCCTCTCCTCCCTTTCCCCTTTCCCCACATTCTTAGGTTATAATGGGGTTATAGCTTTCATATGAAAGCTATAAATTAGTTTCATAGTAGGGCTGAGTACATTGGATACTTTTTCTTCCATTCTTGAGATACTTTGCTAAGAAGAATATGTTCCAGCTCCATCCATGTAAACATGAAAGAGGCGAAGTCTCCACCTTTCATTAAGGCTGCATAATATTCCATGGTGTACATATACCTTAATTTTTTTTTTTAATTTTTATTTATTTATTTTTTCATTTCTTTATTTTTTATTGTTGGGGATTCATTGAGGGTACCATGTACCACAATTTATTGATCCATTCGTGGGTCGATGGGCACTTGGGCTTCTTCCATGATTTAGCAGTTATGAATTGGGCTGCAATAAACATTCTGGTATAAATATCTTTGTTATAATGTAATTTCTGGTCTTCTGGATATATACCTAGTAGAGGAATTGTAGGATCGAATGCAAGTCTGTTTTTAGATCTCTAAGTGTTCTCCAAATATCTTTCCAAAAGGAATGTGTTAATTTGCATTCCCACCAGCAGTGCAAGAGTGTTCCCTTTTCTCTACATCCTCGCCAACATCTCTAGTCTTGGGATTTTGTGATACAGGCTAGTCTCACTGAAGTTAGATGATATCTCAAAGTAGTTTTGATTTGCATTTCTCTGATGATTAAAGATGATGAGCATTTTTTCATATGTCTGAAGGCCGTGCGCCTGTCTTCTTCAGAGAAATTTCTCTTCAAATTCCTTGCCCAGCCTGCCATAGGATCCCTTGTTCTTTTCCTGCTAATGCGTTTGAGTTCTCTGTGGATTCTGGTTATTAAACCTTTCTCGGAGACATAACCTGCAAATATCTTCTCCCATTCTGAGGGCTGTCTGCTTGCTTCACTTACTGTGTTCTTGTCTGTGTAGAAGCTTTTTAGTTTGATCAGGTCCTAGTAGTGTATTTTTGAAGCTGCTTCAATTGCCTGGGGGGTCCTCCTCATAAAATACTCACCCAGACCGATTTCTTCAAGGGTTTTCCCTGTACTCTCTTCTAGGATTTTTATAGTTTCCTGTCTTAAGTTTAAATCTTTAATCCAATGAGAGTCTATCTTAGTTAATGGTGAAAGGTGTGGGTCCAGTTTCAGTCTTCTGCATGTTGCCAGCCAGTTCACCCAGCACCATTTGTTAAATAGGGAATCTTTTCCCCACTGAATGTTTTTAATTGGCTTGTCAAAGATCAGATAATTATAAGTAGCTGAATTCATCTCTTGGTTCTCTATTCTGTTTCAGACATCTACTTCTCTGTTTTTGTGCCAGTACCATGCTGTTTTGATCACTATCAATTTGTAGTATAGTCTGAGGTCTTGGTAGCATGATTCCTCCTGCTTTGTTTTTATTTCTGAGTAATGTCTTGGCTATTCAAGTTTTTTTCTGATTCCATATAAAACGAAGTATTATTTTTTCAACATCTTTAAAGTATGAAGTGGAACTTTAATAGGGATTGCATTAAAATTGTGTATTGCTTTGGGTAGTGTGGACATTTTAACAATGTTGGTTCTTCCCAGCCATGAGCATGGTATGTTTTTCCTATTGTTAACATCTTCAGCTGTTTCTTTTCTTAAAGTTTCATAGTTCTCTTTGTAGAGATCTTTCACATCCTTTGTTAGGTATACTCACAAATATTTCATCTTCTTTGGCGCTACTGTGAAAGGAATAGAGTCCTTGACTGTTTTTTCGGCTTGGTTATTGTTGGTATATATAAAGGCTACCGATTTATGAGTGTTGATTTTGTAACCTGAGACGCTGCTGTATTCCTTGATCACTTCTAAAAGTTTTGTAGTAGAATTCCTGGTGTTTTCCAGATATATGATCATCTGCGAAGAGTGAAAGTTTGATCTCTTCTGACCCTAAATGGATGCCCTTGATTGCCTTTTCTTCCCTAATTGCAATGGCTATAACTTCCATTACAATGTTAAAGAGCAATGGAGACAATGGGCAGCCTTGCCTGGTTCCTGGTCTGAGTGGAAATGATTTCAATTTAAGTCCACTCGATATGATATTGGCTGTGGGTTTGCTGTAGATGGACTCTATCAGTTTAAAAAATGTCCCTTCTATGCCAGTTTTCTTAAGTGTTCTGATCATGAAGGGATGCGGGATATTATCAAAAGCTTTTTCTGCATCAATTGAGAGAATCATATGGTCTTTGTTTTTTAATTTGTGTTCTGAATTATGTTTATAGATTTACATATATTGAACTAGCCTTGAGACCCTGGGATAAAACCGACTTGGTCATGATGTATAATTTGTTTGATGTGTTGCTAGATTCTGTTTGTTAAGATCCTGTTGAATATTTTGCATCAATATTCATTAGTGATCTTGGTCTATAATTTTCTTTTCTTGTTGGGCCATTTCCTGGTTTGGGGATCAAGGTGATTTTTGCTTCATAGAATGTGTTGGATAGTCTTCCTTCTTTTTCTACATTTCTTTTTCTACATTACTACATTGAGTAATATAGGTACTAGTTCCTCTTTAAAGGTTTGGTAGAATTCTGATGTGAAGCCATCTGGTCCCGGGCTTTTCTTTTTAGGGAGATTTTGTATAGTTGATGCTATTTTAGAACTTGATATAGGCCTGTTCAACATTTCCACTTGATTCTGGCTAAGTCTTGGAAGGTGGAGTGCTTACAAGTATTGGTCAGTTTCTTTCAGTTTTTCATATTTCTGAGAAGAAAGTTTCTTGGAATATTCATTAAGGATTTTTTGAATTTCTGAGGAGTCTCTTGTTATTTCATCTTTGTCATTTCTGATTGATGAAATTAGAGATTTTAGTCTTTTTTTCCTGGTTAGGTTAGCCAAAGCTTTATCTATTTTATTGACCTTTTCAAAAAACCAACTTTTTGATTTATTGATCTGTTGTATAATTCTTTTGTTTTCAATTTCATTTAATTCTGCTCTAATTTTGGTTATTTCTTTTCTTCTATGGGGTTTGGGGTTGGAATGTTCTTCCTTTTCCAGTTGCTTGAGATGTCCCATTAAGTTGTTAACTTCCTCTCTTTCTTTTCTCTTGAGGTAGGCTTACAGTGCTATAAATCTCCCTCTTAGAACTGCCTTTGCAGTATCCCAGAGGTCCTGATAATTCATGTCTTCATTGTCGTTTTGTTCCAAAAATTTGGCATTTTCCTTCTTAATCTCATCTCTGACCCAGCTATCTTTCAGCATAAGGTTATTTAACTTTCATGTTTTTGTATGAGTATGCAGATTCCTGTTTTTATTAAGTTCAACTTCTATTCCATGGTGGTCTGAGAAGATGCAAGGAATAATTTTTATTCCTTTAAATTTCCTGAGGTTAGACTTATGACTTAAGATGTGATTGATTTGGAGTATGTTCTGTGGACTGATGAGAAGAACTTGTATTCAGTTTTGTTTGGGTGAAATGTTCTGTAGATGTTTGTTAAATCCAAATGCTGAATGGTTAAGTTTAAATCTAAAATTTCTTTGCTCAGCTTCTTACTGGAGGATGTATCCAACACTGCCAAAGGAGTGTTAAAATCTCCGATTATTATGGAGCTGAAGGAAATCAAGTTGCTTGTGTCTGTTAGAGTTTCTCTTATAAATTCAGGCGCATTCTGGTTGGGTGCATAAATACTAATAATTGAAATCTCATCATATTGAGATTACCCTTAAGAAATATGAAGTGACCATTCTTATCCTTTCTTACTTTTGTTGGTTTAAAGCCTATTATATCTGCAAATAGAATTGCAATATCTGCTTTTTTCTGATTTCCATTTGCCTGAAATATGCACAACCATCCTTTCACCCTGAGTTTATATTTATCTTTTAAGGTAAGATGAGATTCTTGTCTGCAGGAAATATTTGCCCTGAGTTTTTGTATCCAGTCAGCCAACCTGTGCCTCTTTAGAGGACAATTTAAGCCATTCACATTAATGGAGAATATTGATAAGTCTGGTAAAATTTTGGGTATCAAGTTTTTCGAAAGTCCAGTGGACATTTTTAATCCTTTCACCACTGTGGAAGTTGGAGTTTGATCAAAAGTTTCTAAATGAGTTTACTTTTATGGTAGAGGATTGGGCTGGTCATTATGGAGGATAGGTCTGAGAATATCCTGAATAGTTGGTTTGTTTATGGCAAATTTCTTCAGTGTGTGAATGACATTAAAGTATTTAATTTCTCCATCATAAATGAAACTCAGTTTAGCTGGATACAGGATCCTGGGTTGAAAGTTATTTTGTTTTAGGAGATTAAAAGTCAATGACCACCCTCTTTTGCAGTAATTCTAATATTCTTCCCTTTGTAGTTTATGGTTTTCTTACATCTGGCTGCTTTCATAATTTTCTCCTTCATATTAACTTTAGCAAAGTTAATTATGATGTGCCTGGGGGATGTCTTATTTGAGTTGAGTTGTGCTGGTGTTCTGAGACTGTCTGGTATCTGAATTTCAGAATCTCTTGGCACGTCTGGAAAGTTCTCTTTCATAATTTCATGAAGAAGAGCCTCTGTGCCTTGCAATGCCACTTTGTCGCCTTGAAGGATTCCTATGAGGCGAATATTAGTCTTCTTCTAATTATCCCAGAGCTCTTTGAGAGAGTGATCCGTTTTTGCTCTCCATTTCTCTTTCTCTATGAGAGTTTGGGAGCATTCAAAAGCTTTGTCTTTAATGTCAGAAATCCTTTCTTCTGCTTGCTCCATTCTGTTACTGAGGGATTCTACTGTATTTTTCAGACCTTGGAGGGCTGCAAATTTTTGTCTCAGTGTGTCATCTTTGGTGATTTTGTCTTTAAATTTGTTGAATTGAGACAACTTTTGAAATGCTCCTGGAATTTCTAATTTTAACTTTTCTTCTATTCTATTAATCTTGTTTGTAATCCAAATTCTGAATTCAATTTCTGACATTTTGGCCATCTGTTTATGAATGGGATCTTCAGTTGTGTCTGCCATATCTTTCTTTGGCAGGTTGATCTAAAGCTGGTTATTCATGTCACCAGAATTTTTTGATGAGCAGATAAAGATAAGTTGGGTTGGGGGCTCCAGGAGTAGTGATTAACCAGCCCTTTGCCCAAAAGCTGGGACAGGTGTTTGTACCTTTTCCCCTGGAGCTTTGCCAAGGACCCATACAGTGCTATGGCCTGAGAAATTGGGGACCTGTTTGGTGTGGTGGGGCTAAGTGGCTCTGTCTTGTTTTCAGCTGGTCTCTGTCCAACCCCTAGTGAATCCGTTACTCTGGGTTGACGTCTTAGCTGTGGAAAAATACCAGCAATTAAGTCACCCTGCCCCATGGGCAATAATTGGAAAAGGAAAATCAAACCTTCCCACAGCCACACACCCAAGGTACCACTTGGATACTCCTCTGGCAGTTGGCCCAGATGAAGAGGTCCAAATCAATTGTCTCAGACAGCACCTGTCCCAGGTTGGAGAGTTCAAAAGGTCTCCAGCAACTAGATCACATGGTTCTGCTGGTAACTCAAATATGATTCACTCTGGTGCCCCATGAGGTCAGGAGGACCCACCTAACAAATAGATTATTCTGGGAAGGTTGATGCCTCCTTTCCCACCTTGCACCTCTGTCACACCCAGTCACTGATAATCCCACATGACTGTGACCCAGTTCCCTCCAATGAGCAGATTTCCAGGGGTTTGCCCCTCCCTGAGTCACAGGGAGATCTATATCTCCTCAGCTAGGCTGCTGCTCTCTGCCACCATCTGGCAGGGGGAGGTGAGACCTGACAACTATGCATGCTTAATGGAGGCTGGGGCAGTTCACTCAGTTCTAGCCTTGCCCCTGATTGATGTTGCTGACAGAACAGTACACCTTCGCAGAATTATTTCTGTCCTGGCTGTGTTCCCCTGCAGAACAGACGCTGTTTGAGTTCACAGAACCTGCTACTCAGGCCCTGTGTGTGCTGCTGTCCTGTCTTGGCTGGAGTTTGTATTGGGGTGGCATGGTTAGCTGTCAGTTCCAGCCTCTGCCTGCCCTTGTTTGTCTCAGCTATGATCCCCTGAGGGCTGGGTGCATCTTAGACTCAGTAAAGTGGTCCTCTGTGTCAGGCCTGCAGTGAGAGTCTGTGGTCTCTGGGTGTGCGTATTCTAGTCCCCAGACTCCGCCCAGGCTGGTACAACCTCAGGCAAACTGTTTACTCATGGGGCCTGTATATCCATCCTGGATCTGTTCCACTAGTGGCTCCCACCAGAGAAGATGCCCAGCCTCCTCTGGTTGTCCAGAGTGACAGGGGGTGTGACTCTGGGATATCCATAGGTGTGAGTCCTATTCTTGCTGATGCGGCTGCTGCTCTGTGCCTCTCGGCACTGCCGTTCCTGTATCTTACCTCTCAGCTGACCTTCTTCTCCTTACTCCCTTGCTGCAGAATCAGCACTGACCAGCAGCAGTCCATGCCCTGTCCACACCTCTTGAGAAAATACCCAAGAATCTGAACTCCTGGGGGACAGGCTTCTAGACCTTGAAATGAGAGTGGAGGGGAGTATTTGGAGTTCAGAATTGCAGGTAGAGAATATATACAGTTTTATACAGTTTTAGGCCTGGCAGGAGAGTGCCATGGCACCCTAATATGGGAAGTAGGTTCAGTTTTTAGAGGGTCTCTCTCATGGGATAAAATGGGAGGATGTCTG
Organism: Loris lydekkerianus; assembly: GCA_963574355.1. NCBI lineage: Eukaryota > Metazoa > Chordata > Mammalia > Primates > Lorisidae > Loris > Loris lydekkerianus. Next base: position 50,264 of record CAUYPK010014873.1, read on the forward strand.
AACTCTGCTCGCTTGTTTATATGGAGTACTGCGAGCCATTCTCATGGGGGAGGGGACCCCTTCTGCTTGGCAATGGATTTTGTACCTTTTGTTTTTCTCCTTGGGGTCACAGCTCACCCCAGCAGAGTTGATGCGCACCCTTTAACCTTCCCTCTTGGCTCAGCTCCAGTCCACCAGGTCACTTGCTAAAATTCTGTCCTTTAACTCTCCTTCTGGAAAGGAGCGTCTGTGGAAAGCTGGCTCCAGTCAGTCATCTTGCCTCCACCCCCCCTACTAACAGCATTTCTGACACCACTTATATGGTGTCTTTTCCAAGACTGCTTGTCCAACTCTCTAATACCAGGTGGATGTCCTTCAGTTAAATTCTGACTCTGTCTACCTGGAGTTAATGGCAGATCCCACAAGTTAAGGGGTCAGTGTGACAAGACTATTCCCATTACAGATGCTAGTTACAAGTCTCAGGTTGTCTCTAATTTTTCTTGTCAATGGGCTATAGATTCAGGAGGTTCCTACAACCCTCTCCTCAGGTTCAATAATTCATTAAAATTGTTTACCAAACTCAGGAAAGTACTTATTATTCCTACTTTATTAGAAAAAACTCAGGAGTAGCCAAATGGAAGAGATGTTTATGAGGTGTGTTCTTTTAACTCAGAGCTCTCTGAACCCCATTGATTGTGGGTTTTTATGGAGGTTTCTTTACATAGGCACGATTGATTAGATCATTGACACTGGTGATTAAATTTCCAGTCCGCTACTGTCTCCAGAAGTTGGGGGAGTTCTAATCTTGTAATCATGTATTGATCTGTTTGGTGACCAGTCCCCATCCTGGTGCTACCAGTCATTTCATTAACATGCAGAGTCACCCCAGAGAGTCTAAAGATTTTAAGAGCTATGTCAGGAACCTGGCACAAAGACCAAATATTTATCTTTTATTATATTGTAATGCCCTTCTTAGTATCTTGTACCTGGAAGAAGGACTAAAAGTAGACTATCTTATAGTTGCTGAAAGTTTCAATTCTTTTGCTGATTTCTGCTGAAGAATTCATAATTAAGACTTATGAGAATTAATCTTCTTGTAATTAATTCATTCCAACAAGTATGTATTGAACTTCTCCCATGGCCTATTATACATTTTGCTTTAAGCACTAGAGATACAATAGCCACATTTCTGTTCTCAAGGAGATTAAGAGAATGTTTTGTGGGAAAGACACGTAAATTCATTTATGTTACCTTTTATGGATATGGAGAATAATGAGTGAGGAGCAGTTTCTAGGGGAAACAACAAATCATTTTGGACACGTTAAATTAGAGATGCTTTCTTACCTATAAAACAATAATATATGAGTCGAGAAATTCATGGGGGATTTTGAGGCTGAGCATATGTGTTTAGGTTATTAGTGTCTGTTCATGACAATGGTCCTAGAAGCTGAGCTCCTCCCCAGCAAAAACACAGGCCTGCCTCTGCCCTTTGCAGCTCATTTTACCAAACTTAGACTCCTGTTTACCTCTTTCTCCTCAACCTCCTTTTTTCCCACTCTGTATCATTTTTGAAATGTCATTTTTGGCACAGAACTTCCACTTCAATTTGCCCAGTCTTTCATATCCCGGAAAAGTACAGTCCTTTCTTACTATGAGAAAGCGTGTCTAGGAAGTTTCAATATGTTTACCACTGTGGTGATTTTACTAATGTTTCCAAGATCAGAATGACATTTTTTAGCTGGCTCTACCACTGTACACTTACGCTTTCTGGAAACTTTGTGTATAAATGAAGAAAAGCTTTCTGCCTGGGTTGGATGACCTACTTATGAATACTTAAATTTGAGAATTCAGAAAACTCTATCCTTTGGGTATAAATCTTTGAAACCATGGCTTTTGGAGTGAAAGAGGAATAGGTAGGTTATCTAACAATGTTTAAAGAAGATACAGCATCACAAAAAAATTGGTTTTGAGGATGCAAATTTAATTCAACATAGCAATAATCAATCACACTGACAGTTTAAAAAACAAAACATCTCAATAGATAGAGAAAAGGTATTCAATATATTCAACATACTTTTTAAAAATACCTAGATTAGTAAGAAATAGTAGGGGACATCCTTAATCTGATTGTGAAAACCTATAAAACAAACATCATATTTACTATTGCTATTTTATACATCATTATACTAGAGATCTTAGCCAGGTTAGCAAGACAATGAAAAGAAAAATAGTAGAAAATTAGGAGGAAAGAAACAAAACTATCATTATTTGTTGATGACATAATAGTCTAGTTAGGCATCTCAAAGGAATCTATAACATTAGATTATGATAATCTCTTATTTTAATTAATAATTATTAGTCATATATAAATAGATTTAATATTATAATGTAATTCATTAATTATTATAATATAATTTAGCCAAACCTGTGGATATATCAATTTACAAAGATTATGTTTTTCTAAACCCTACATACAAAGTTAGTTAGAGATATAACTTTAGTGAAAAGATACATTAAAATAGCAAAAAAAAAAAAAAGTAATGTATTTAGGAAAGAGCACTTTAGGTGGTGTGGTAGGCATGAAAGCCTATTTGGAGTAGGGTTTAAGAGACATGGGAAGAAAGTAATTTTAGATAGATTATAAATAGCTTATTTGAGGAATTTTGCTATAAAGTGCATCAGAGAAACTAATAGTAACTGGAAGTAAATTCCAACGGTTTTTCTTTTTTTTTTTTTTTAAGCTGGAGAAATCCTATTATGTTGATGGGATGGTTCAGGCAAGAAAAAAAAAATTGATGATGTGGGAGAAAGAGGGGAGCATTTCCTAAAGATGTCCTTGATGAGGTGGGAGAGGATAAAACCCAGGGCACAGAAGGTCTTGGTCTTAATATAGTTGCATACCAATGGGGGGATGGGGACGGGTCAGGGATGGTTTATTTTTGTATGTCCCTGTCTCTCTCTGCTTTGCAACTGTTAAGGGTAAGGCTATGGGATTGGGTAGCAGAAATTGTGTTGTATACAAGATGATTAGAGGAGAGGAGGTCAGAAAGTGGTAATGAATGGCACAATGTGATGGCATGAGGTTGAAAGCTAACATGAAATCCTTAGGGAGGATGGTGGGAAAATGATCTCTTAAGTGTCAGTAATCGTATGTACCTTTATAGTAATCTGAAATTTTAAGAAAAGAAATTATGTGGAAAATAGAAGTTTGACACACACGCGCGCACACACACACACACACACACACACACACACACATGAAAAAAACAAGTAAAATGGACAGTAACCTAACTTCCAGGGATGTGATAGAAGGGGGGTAAAGGAGGGGAGCCTGCAATTTGAGGGGTTGCAGAAGGAGAGAGCCAGGTTTCTATTACAACAAGAAGATATGAATTTATTTCCTTCATAAAGCCTGTTTTTGACTCTCCAAATTATATTTTTTCCTATGGTCATTTCACGCCCTTAAAGCAGTATCTTGTTCATGCCGTATTTGCTTTTGGGCTCTTAAACTTATTCTAGAAGGATTTTATTTATGTTTTCTTCTAGAATTTTTTGTTCCTGATATTTAAGTCTTTAATCCATGTGGAATTAATTTTTTTATATGGGAAGATATATGAGTCCTGCTTCATTAGAAGAATAGCATAAGACTATTATAGGCAATTGATTTTTTACAAGTGTAGAGAGACAATTCAATTGGTAATAAATTGAATGTGTCTTTTCAACAAGTGATGCTGGGACAACTGGTATCTACATTTAAAAAAGGAATATGGAAGTTCAGCACCCTTAGCTCAGTGGTTGGGACACCCGCCGCAGACATGGGGGCTTTCGGGTTTGAACCCGGCCAGGGCCAGCTAAACAACAATGACAATAAAAAAATAGCTGGGTGTTGTGACGGGCACCTGTAGGCCCAGCTACTTGGGAGGCTGAGGCAAGAGAATCACTTAAGCCCAAGAGTTTGAGGTTGCTGTGAGCTGTGACATTATGGCACTCTACTGATGGTGACATAGTGAGACTCGGTCTTAAAAAAAAAAAAAAATGAATATGGATCACTGCAGAAAAGGAACTCTATATCTTTTCATAGATATAAAGATCTAATACTCAAAAATCTCTTAGAAGAAAATGTAAGAGTAAATTATTATCATCTTGGTTTCTTAGATATGACACCAAAACGGTGACATAGAAAAATGAGATAAATTGTACTTTATCAAAATTAAAAACTTTCGTATATCAAAGGACACTATCAACTAAATGAAAAGGCAACCCACAGAATGGGAAAAGATATTTATAAATCGTTTATCTGATACAAGGAACTTGTATGCAAAATATATAAAGAATGGTTACAACTCAAAATTTAAAAAAACATAAAATCCAACTAAAAAAATTGTCAAAAGCAAGGTATGGTCCAGTGGTTCCAGCTACTCAGGAGGCTGACACAGGAAGAGTATTTGAGCCTGGACTTTGAAGTCAGCCTGGTCAACCTTATACCTTTGTTTATTTTCACACAGAGTCTCCCTTTCATTGCCCTGGTAGAGTGCTTGGGCCTCGTAGCTCACAGCAACCCCTAACTCTTTAGGCTCAAGCGATTCTCTTGCCTCAGCCTCTCAAGTAGCTGGGACTACAGGTACCTGCCATAACGCCTGGCTATTTTTTAGAGATGGGGTCTTGCTCTGGCTCAGGTTGGTCTTGAACTAGTGAGCTCAGGCTGTCTGCCCACTTCTGCCTCCCAATACCACCTATAATACCACTCTGCTGGTATTATAGGCATGAGCTACTGTGCCCAGCCTAACTTTATACCTTTAAAAAAAAAAATGCACAGAGGACTTAAATAGACATTTCTCCAGAGAAGATATACAAATGCCCAATGAGCACATGAAAAGATGGTTAATATCATTAGTCATTAGGAAAATGCAAATCAGAACCACAATGATATACTACTTTACATCCTGAAGAATGACTAAGATTAAAAAGACTTATTTTAACACTCCACTCATTCTGAGCTGTCACATCTGTATTATTCAGCTCTAAGATAATAGTTTATTTAATTGTTCCATAAAAATTGTCTATTAGTAAGGGGCAGACAAAATATTTTAGGCAAAATATTGAATGGTACTCTGAGTAATAGTCTATTACTTAGTATCTTTCCCTGTACAATTGGTTTGTCATGCACTCTTTATGTGTTTTTTAAATAAAGAGATAAGTATTAATGATAGAAGTGACATGATGACTTTTTTTTTTTTTAGATATATTCTTTTCTCTGTAGCCCAGGATTGAGTGCCATGGCCTCAGCCCACTCATAGTAACCTCAAACTTCTGGACTCAAGCAATCTTCCTGCCTCAGCCTCCCGAGTAGCTGGGACTACAGGACCGTGACACCATGCCTGTCTAACTTTTCTATTTTTAGTAGAGACAGGGTCTCACTTTGCTAAGGCTGGTCTTGAACTCCTGAGCTCAAGGTCTCCTGCCTAGACCTCCCAGAGTATGAGAATTACAGGCCTGAGCCATAGTGACTTCCATTTTATTTAGCAAAATATCTCATGCCTGTGCTTTAAGCCCATAAACTTTCTGTTTTACTTACCTAATTTCTCTTAATAAGCATAGTCATTCATTGTGAAAATTATATTCAGTAGCCAAGAGTTCTTAATCTAAGAGAATATGGAAACTTGCTGGTGTTGTGCCATGAATGTTGTATTGAAGATTAAATGGCTCGTCTTGCCTGTGGAAACATTAGTGGCTTTAATTCTCAATTAACTCATTTGGTCCATAGCTTTAGGCCTAAATTGGGGGTTAACTGAAGATGGAAAAAAAATGAATACATGGAAAGACATTTTAGTTTCCTAGGGCTGACTACTGAACTGTTATTGAGAATAACTGACACTTTACCACAAACCGAGTGCCTCAAAACAACAGAATTCTTATACAATTCTGGAGGCTACAAGTCTGAGATGACAGTCTGGGCAGGGCCATGCTCTCTCTAAAGGTTTTAAGGGAGGAATCTTTCTTTTCTCTTTTCTCCTCTGTCTTTTGTTGGTTGTAGCAATTCTTGGTGTTCCTTGGCTTATAGATGAGTCATTCTAATCTCTTCTCTCTTCACATGGCATTCTCTCCTGTGGGTCTCTGTGTCTTGACATGGTATTCTGTTTCTGTGTCTGTGTCCATATGTCTCCCATAAGGTATCTTATAAGGGTACCAGTCATTGGATTGGGGACCACTCTAATCCTTTATGACCTTATCTTAACTGGGACTATACTTGGAAAGACCCTCATTCCAGATAAAGTCACAATTATTGTTACTGGGGAATACAACTTCAGTATATCTTTTTTGCAGAACACATTTCAATCCATAACAGAGGAGTATATATTTCTGACTTAAAATATGCTTAAGTCTCAAATTGTGAAATAATTTGTGAGTATAGGGTTTTCACAGGGAGTTAACATGAAATGAATTTAATGAAGAGTAATGAACAGTAAGAGAAGGAATGATCAAATGTGGGCCATTGTAAATTTTGATGTACAGGAGAAGCCAAACCTTAACTACTGGTCTTTAATAGTCTATGGTAGTTTATTTTTCTTACCTCAAAACCTCCACTCTTCAGTTGGATTCCAGGATGGTGTATTTATATAGCCTTACTTTAGGAAAGAGGCCATGAAGTGTTTATGGTCAGAATAGATGAACATATTCTAAGAGCAGAGGACTTGATCTTTGTGGCCAGGTTTCTCAGATAGGCCCTTCACTGAGTAAAGGGCCAGTAAAAACTTCAAAATCCATGTAAGAAGTGGTAGTTAGAGATCACTTCGATATTTTTCTGAGCCTACAACCAGTCTGCTTCTGTAAGTGCTTCAACTTTCCCCAGACCTTCAGTTTCTGACTGGAGACTTTTTTTATGTGTAAGTCAGTGTTCCTAGTTGAGGCCAACTGAATCTATTACACCCAGTTTAAGTAGGAAGGATTTATTAGAAGATTTTAGAGTGTGTGAAGAGAATAAAGCCTTTAGATGTCCACGGAATCAGACTTTTATCTAGAACAGCTAGAAAAACTGCAGACAGTTGAAGCACACTGCTGTTGCAGCGACAACACTGCAATGGACTGAATGTTTATGTCCCCCACAAAATTCATGTGTTGAAATCCTAAAATGATAAATATGATGGTGTTAGGAGACTGGGCCTTTGGAGCTCAGTCCAAAATGGGTGATATTAATATCCTTATAAAAGGGACCTTCAGAGAGCTCCCTTAGCTTCTGATCATGCTGGTACCCTGATCTCAGACTTCCAGCCTCCAGAACTATTAAATCTCTATTGTTTATAAACCACCCAGTTTATAGTAATTTGTTATAGCAGCTCTAACCAAGACAAGCACTATCTGTGCTACATCCCAAGTCTGTATTTAGCACTTAATAATTGTGACCCTGGGCAAGTTAATTAACTGTTCTCAGCTTTAGTTGTACCATCTATAACGTGTAGCGGATAAAAGTGCATAACTAAGGCCAGGTGTGGTGGCTCACATCTGTAATCCCAGCACTCTGGGAGGCTGAAGCAAGTGGAGCACCTGAGCTCACAAGTTTGAGACCAGCCTGAGCCTAGAGCGAGACACCTTCTTAAAAATAGCCGGGTGTTGTAGTCCCAGCTACTCGGGAGGCTGAGGCAAGAGAATTGCTTGATCCCAGGAGTCTGAGGTTGCTGTGAGCTATGACACCATAGCACTCTACCAAGGGAGACAAAGTAAGACTGTGTCTCAAAAAAAAAAAAAAAAAAAGAAGTACATAACTAAAGAGCTGTTGTGTTGAATGCATTCTTACAGTTTTTCATAACCGAGTCTGAACACATAGTGTGTTCATTTGCTATAACAAAGTACCACAGATTGAATGGTTTAAATAGAATTTTGCTGTCTCATAATTCTGGGGGCTAGAAGCCCCAAATCAAAGTATCAATAGGTTTGTTTCTTTCTTTTTCTTTTTGTTGAGACAGGGTCCCACCCTATGCCCCTGAGCAGAATGCAGTGGGCATGGTAGCTCACCATGGCCTCAGACTCGGGCTGCGGGCACCCTGCTGCCTCAGCCTCAGGAAGCCACTGGGATTACAGGCTTGCCGCTGTGCCCAGCTGGGTTTTCCCATTTTTTTTCATGAGTCCGGGTCTCACTGTTGCTCAGGCGAGTCTCAAACTCCTGAGCTCAAGCAATTCTCCCTCTTCAGCCTCCCACAGTGCTGGGATTACAGGCGTGAGCCACCGTTCCCGGCTGGTTTGTTTCTTTCTAAGACCTATGAGAGAGAATCTTCCATGCCTCTCCTCTAGCTTCTGGTGATTTGCTGGTCACATTTGGAGGTACTGGGAATTGGGACTTCAACATATGAATTTTAGGGGAACATAATTCAACACATAACAGATAGTAAGCATTATATGAGTGTTATTATTGTAATTGTTATTTCTGATAACTGCAGTAAAATTTTTGTAAGTTGATCATCCAAAGGACTGTCACAAACTGGCCAACTATAGAGGTGGTCAACATGAGGAACTAGGCCTATTGTACTGATATATACATGTGGTGCATGTCTGTTCTATAAAAATTAGGTCAGCTTGAAGGTGGTCAGTGTAGGGAGGTGATCAACTATAGAGGTTCTCCTATATTTGTATTATATAATTCTGATAACATTTTGTATCAGTGCATTATATGTATAATGCATGGATTAAAGAGTAAATATTTTTAAGAGTTAATTTTAAGCCCTTAAATTTTACAATCCTTAGTAATCACTATTACTTACTATTACTATTACTATTCACATTATTTCTTCCAATTAAGGACTCTTCATAGTGTGGATATATGATTTTCATATAGCCGTATACTATTTGATTATTTAAAATTCATATAGATAGTGTGTATGTATATGTGTATGAAGATTCTATGGTTATAGATGTTTATATGATGAGTACTATTTATAGGAGAATAAGATATATAGAGATATGTATTTTCCTTATATTTTTATATTCTTTTATATCTATATGATTTATTTATATTGTGTTATTAGTTGTGAGTGCTTTATATTGTATAAATAAAATCCTTTATTGACCTGATTTTTACTAAAGAGGACTTCTATCAGTGGATTTGTATGGGCGTTGTTTCTTTTTGTATTCCATCTAAACCAGTATAGCATAATCACTGCATTTTTTTAAAGTATGTTTCACAGGTGGATAATCCTGCTAGATCTTTTGGAATCCGGCCTGAAAAAGCAAGGGATGGATGGGATCCTGTGGATAAAAAGATTCAGGAAATGTTAGTTTATATTCTGATCGTAGATGTTTACCATGCACTATAATGGTTGTAAAGAATATTATAGTAAAGAAATCTGCTTTATTTTATGTTTAATCCAGCACTTCCTAAAGTTATCATAACATCTAGTAATATGCTACCAAGTCAGTGTCCATTAAACATTAAATCTCTTGGGACCTAAGAGAAGCGGTTCTTTTAGTTTCCATAATTAATAATTATATGATTATTTTTAGTTCTTTGGGAACAAACCCTTTTCATGTATAAGTGGTATTGTTCGACTTTTTGGATGGGATCTGCCTGGTTTATAATTCTATTTTCTAGATGTAAATTTAGGATTGATATCTGCTGTCTCTGTTTAGACAGCACCTAGCACATAGGAGGCATTTAATGGCTATTTGAAAGAGAAAATCAAAGTATAGCAGATGCTTCTTGATGTCTTTCATAAGTATAGTGAAGAGGGAAAATTATTTTTTTTAGTTGTTTAATAAACCCTGTGGTTTTGATGTGTTTCTGTTACAGTTTTCTCTGTCTTTTTTAAAGGTTTATTGAGGTATAATTGGGATTCAATAACCTGCACTTGTTTAAAGTGTACAGCTTTATTTTGACAAAATATTTTTGACATAAATATTTTGACATATTTATATGCCTGAGAAACCATCAATGCAGTCAAAATAATAAGCATACTCATAACTCCCAAAAGTTTCCATTTGAGGCCTTACTCCTACCCTTCTCCAAAATTCTTTCCAGTCCTCAGGGAACTGACCTACATTCTAGCTTGCATTTTCTAGAATTTCTTTTATATCTTTATCATCTGTTCATTGCTTCTCTTTTTCTCTTTTTCTACATTCTTGTGGATTCACTATTTTTTATGATTACCTTTTATCTCATTTGTTGGCTTATTAGCTCTAAACTCATATTTTTATTTATTGATTTGGGGTTTATACTTTTTTTTTTTTTTTTTTATTCTTTAAATTATCTGGCTCAGTGCCTGTGGCTCAAGCGGCTAAGGTGCCAGCCACATACACCTGAGCTGGCAGGTTCGAATCCAGCCTGGGCCTGACAAACAACTATGGCGGCTGCAACCAAAAAATAGCTGGGCGTTGTGGTGGGCGCCTGTAGTCCCAGCTACTTGGGAGGCAGAAGCAGGAGAATTGCTTGTGCCCAGGAATTGGAGGTTGCTGTGAGCTGTGATGCCATGGCACTTTACCCAGGGCAACAGCTTGAAGCTCTGCCTCAAAAAAAAAAAAAAAAAAATCTTTACATTATCAATATCTATCTTCCTTACATTCCAAGAAGATACTCCCTGTGGTCATGGTGTATTATTCTTTTTATAGCAAGATTCTATTTGCTAATATTTTGTTGATGAATTTTTGCATGTGTGTTCTTGAGGAAGACTGCTTTGGAGTCTTCTCTTTTTTGTGTATTGTCATTGGTTTTTGTATCAGGGTGATCAGATTTGCTAGTATTTTGAAGATTTTTGTGTCTATTTCCTAGAATGATAATGTTCTGTACCACTTTTTCCACCTAGTTTTGTGCAGTGTTCTCTCTTCTTTCTTTGTGTAGAATTAATTTCTTTTTTCAATAAGGATGAAAACGTCTGGGCTTATAGAGTTCTTATGCAGAGTGTTTTAAACTACAAATTCAATTTACTTAATAGTTAGACATAGACCCACATCATCTTGTGTGAGTTCTGGTAGCATTTCTAAGTTGTTCAGCTGTTAGTAGTATTCCACTGTCTTTTAATGCCTGTAATGTCTATGGTGGAATCTTCTTTTTCATTCCTGGTATCAGCAATTTGTCTTCCTCCTTCTGAAGCTCTTTGTTGCTATAACTAGGGGTTTATTAATTTTATTAATGTTTTCAAAGAGTCAACTTTTGGTTTGATTGATTTCCTCTACTTTTCAATTTCATTGATTTCTTTTTATTAGTACTCTTCTTATTTTGAGTTTGTTTCACTTTTTCTAGTTTCTCAAGGCCCGAGTTTGCTTTACTGATTTGGGATCTTCTTTGTCTAATAACATATACTTTTTTAAAGGTACATCTAGAATTATTAAATTCCCTCTTAACTGCTGCTTTGGTTGCATCACACAGCTTTTGATGTATTTTCATTTTCATTCAATTCAAAATTTAAAATTTTTTCCTTGGATTTATTTTTTGTGATCCATTAATTATTTTAAAATGCATACTTTGTATAATTTACAAAGTTTGTTTTATGACCCAGGACATAGCCTATCTTGGTTAATGTTCCATGTGACAGTTGAACAAAATTTGTATTCTGTTTTTGTTGGGTGGAGTGTGTTTTTTATTTTTTCTATATCCTTGCTGATTTTACCTTGTCCATCTAGGAAGAGATATTGACTCTTATTTTTGGTTAGGTACTTATTAGAAGGTAGGCACTACATAAAGTACCAGAAATGTCCTTCTGTAGGTAGAAAGATTTTGTTTAAATCCATAGTTATTAAACCATGATGTCATGTCAACCATACCACAGTTTGGAAGTCAGGAAAAAAGGAAAAGCTGTGTCCAGAGAACAGATTGAGAATGCATTGTCTTTCTTTTGGCCCAGGGCAATTTTTTGTGCTAGCTGAAATAGACATAGGTTAAGGTTTAGGAAAGGAAAATTAATCCCCTTATTTTTGATAGTAAAGTTTTTTCCTTCTCCCTGTAGTGAGACACACAAAAAAAGAAGTAAGGCTTTTGGTACCAAATTTCCATGAAGCTTTGGAGAACAAAGTCCTTTTGACTTCAGAAATAAAAAAATTAAGCCGAAGGAGTTTATTTAAGCCTGAGGCTATTCTGTGCATAATTTATGTAGTGGTGTCAATTAAGAATTAGTTAGAAAAGTACAAATTTTAACTTGTGTTTATTTTCTGTAATACTAAACTCTTAAGATTACCTATATGTTCCTCAGCCTCTTTTCTCCATAAAAAGAACAGAGGTTAGCAACCTAATAACCCTTTATGAAAATAAGAGCTTACTTATATGTAATTGTTTATGGTTTACAAAACATACTTCATGCACATTAGCTCATTTGATCTACAGATCCTTGCTTGATTTGCAACATAGGATTTTTAACCTTCACTTTTCAAATCTCAGATTAAGTGATTTTTCTCAGGTCTTAGAATTGAGAAGAATTAAAGCACAGATGTTTCTCATTCCTAGTTCAATATTCTTTCTACCATACTTTTGTCTCTGAAAGGAAAGGATGTACCTCTCTTGTTAGTAAGAAATAACTCTTGATTAAAAGATTTTACTAATTTTAAAGATGTTTCAATGACTATTATTTATTTTATATAAAAGTTAATTTCAAAAACTCTTATAAAGATTTAATAGGTTTTCAAATATTGACTTATAAATATAGTTGTATATGAACTTGGTTATTTACCTACTGGAAACTATAAAACTATGTTTTTGAGGGTAATACCTTTATCTGTTTCATTTACTACAAATATTTCCTTTATTCTTTTTTCTTTTGACTTTTACTGTTTTTCATTAGAAAAAATAGATATTTCATTGTGAAATATTTCTTGTAATTCATTTACTTTTTAAAAGAAATTTTAAAAAATTAAGAAATTATTTTTAGTCATTGGAATAGTATTCTATTCTTTTTTCTCTTTTACCTGCATATATTTGTGTATTCTTTTATTTACTATTTTTTGTTAAATCATAACTTTGTACATTGATACATTTAGGGGTTCAGTGTACTGCTTTGATATACAATGTGAAATGCTTACATTGAAGTAAGTAACACATCCATCACAATTATATTCATTTCTTAATAGTTTTGAAATGTACCATTTTACCATGTACATTAGGTGAGGTCCCCCCAAATGCCCTCCCTTCTCTCATATCACCCCTACCCTGCACTCTCTCTCCTCTTCCCTTCTACTTTCTGGACTACAGTTATGTTTTGCCATTCATATGAATTTGTAGGTGATAATATATTGATTTCATAGAAGTATTGAGTACATTGGATACTTTTTTCCTGTTCTTGAGATACTTTACTAAGAAGAATATGTTCCAGCTCCAATCCAGGTAAACATAAAAGATAAAAAGTCACCATCTTTTTTTATAGCTTCATAGTATTCCATGGTGTACATATACCACAATTTTGACTGCACATCTTTCAGTGTATTCTTTTTTAAAAGATTTTTTTTTTTTAATGATTTGTTTTGTATATTATGAGAACCTTTTATTTATGATAATTTTTCTATTTGTCTAGTTACGTTTAGGTTATAACATTAAACTTAACACATGGTAAGCCCATATTATTATGTTCTTTATTTTCTGTAAGCCATCATTTCTGCTTTTGTGTAGATACCTGAGGAATTTAAAAATTTGCTTTATAATTTTATTATGTTTTCATTTAGATTATACATTATTAGAATTACCCTGCCATGTACTTAAGAATTTTTCTTTAAAGTGTTTTTTCTCATGGGTGTGTTTTGTTATCAAATTCAAGATATCTACTTAAATATGATTAAAACGTGAAATATAAGAATAAAGCTCTATTTGAAGTTATAATATAAAATGAAAATCAAAGCATTTATGAAATTGTCCTTGGAATTTTGGGTGACTTTTACTTTTTCTCTATCTTTGTATGTTTTCTAAATTTTCTTTAATGAAATTTTTTTTTCATGAGCCACAACTCTGTGTATATGTGTATCTGTATATGGGTGTATCTTTAAAACAATTAAAATATTAACACCTGGGAGCATTTTTCAGTACTATTTGTAAGTAGAAACTCAAATCTCATTTTTGATTAGATAAATTAGTCACATCAATAATGTAATCCTGTAATGTCTGCGTTGTTTGGTGTTATTTTATGGTGGTGGTTTGTTTTAACGTAAATTATTTAGCTCAGTGTTCTCTAGTAACTGTGTTCTTTATACAGAATCTGATATGGTAGCAAAGAAGATTGATACTTCAGAATGAGTTCAAATGTGGTTATTGTGATAAGCCCCAGTCTTTGCAATATAATTTAATTTCACAATTGAGTTTAAGTGTAGTTGTTGTGATAAGACCCAAACTTTGCAATATAATTTATTCTAATTTCAAAGACAAAATTTTTGTCAAATAGATTTTTACAAGGGCATCTTTTCTCTGAAGATTACTGTTTCATTTTCCTAGATAACCCTCTGTAAACCACAGTTTTATATTCTGATATTTCCTTTTGTAAAAGATAGGGTTTAGTCTGAATTTGTTAATCAGGCAAAGATGTGAGGAAGAATCAAATGTGGCGCTTTTAAGATAACAAATTTATGATTGTGTTCTAAGAATGGCCTGAGTAAATCATATATAATTAAATAAAAATGTAGAAAGTCAACAGAGAAAATTCTCATAACAGATATGATAGGCAAGCAGTGAATATTATTGTTATTAATACAAAGTAATTTAAAAAAAAAGACAAAAGCAAAAGTTATATAGATTCTCAAGAAGAAATATTGTTAGTAAATAATATTCAGTTTTGTCACCTAAAAATTCAGATCAGACACTCATAAAAACATTCTTATAGCAGCATATAAAATATTCAAAACAATGATAATATCCAGTGCTATCTATGGATAATCCCTTAGATTACTAGGAAAAAAACATGCAAAGTAGTATAGCCCTTTTGAAAAGTAGTTTTAATAATTTGTATTAAGAAACATAAAAGTATTACTTTAACAATTCTTTGATTCTTTCCTAAGGTAATAATTCTAGATATTTAAAATCTTTATATACAGTGCTGTTTAAAGTAGTTATTTATAGTAACAAATATTCCATCTTAAGGAAAAGGTTAAATAAATTTTTGGTTCATTCATTTGCTGGAATATTGGACAGCTATCAAAAATTAATATTTATAACAACTTACAGTAAGGTGGGTAAGTATTTACTTCTACTATGTTAATAAAGAAATTTATATGAATAGTATAATTTAAATAAACACAAGAATAAAATAACTCATAAGTAGATTTAAGAAGGATAGATTTAAAAAGAATATGTCATGAACTCCTGGGTCAAGTGGTCCTCCTGCCTCGGCCTCATAAGAGTGGTAGGATTACAGTTGAAAGTCACGGGGCTCAGCTGATATATATACACATTTTAAAAACTATATGCTTGTGGTTGATGTACAGTTAGAAGTAACTACTATTTAACTGTCCTTTGCATTATTTTCTTTTATCCTTATTTAGAACTAACCGTGTAGTATTCAATCAGCAGGTATTTCAGTGTTGCTAAGGGGTTAGTTAGCATTGTACTGGGTACTTTAATGTAGTTTGATCTAGGTAGTATGTTGTAGTCCAGCTTAAGTAAACTATGCTGATATGTGAGTGTTCAAGGTATGGTTTAGTAAGACTAAAGATAAAAAATTAGTTCAAGCAAATAAAGTGAAAAATACATTTGATATTTATTACCTAAAAGTCATCGTCTAGCTAAATAAATTTTGTATTTTATAACTAATTTGTTAAAACAGAATATATTAGTTGTAGAATTGTATCTGAACTCCTTAATTAAACCATAACCTTTATTCTTTACATATATCTAAAGTAACAAAAATAATTTAAAAATTTTAAATTACCTAAATTCTAAACCTATAAAGGTAACTATTATTAACATTGTACTCAAATCTTTTTATACCTCTTGCCATACAAGTTTGTATATATAATTCTAAAGGGTAAATTCCTCCATATATTTTTTCTTTCACTCAATAATATCCTTCATCATAAATAACTACTACATTAGATATGGGTGATCATATAAACTGATAATGGCAAAATGCTAAGGTTTTTCATAACTTATTAATCATTCTCCAAATGTTGGACTTTTTTGATAACCATGAGAACAATTTATTTATTTATTTATTTATTTTTTAAAGAGACAGAGTCTTACTTTATCACCCTTGGGAGAGTGCTGGAGCGTCACAGCTCACAGCAACTTCCGACTCCTGGGCTTTGGTGATTCTCTTGCCTCAGCCTTCCAAGTAGCTGGGATTACAGGCGCCTGCCACAACACCTGGCTATTTTCTTATTGTTGTTGCATTTTGGCCAGGGCCGGGTTTGAACCCACCATCTCCGTATATAGGGCCGGCGCCCTACCCACTGAGCCACAGGTGCTGCCCATGAGAACAATTTATTTTTATTTTATTTTTTGGTTTCAGATTAATTTGAGGATACAAAAGATTAGGTTACATTGTTTGCATTTGTTAGGTAAAGTCCGAGTTGTAATTAAGCCCTTCATCCAGGAGGTATGCCATTTTCCCTTACATTGCACTCATTAGAGGAGAGCTGACCATTTCCCCTCCTTCTGCTCTGTCCAACTTGTGTTTCTGTTTTTCTCTTCTGTGGGCTTATAGTTGTTCATCTGCTGGCTTCATGTTAGTATTGAGCATATTGGGTACTTGCATTTCCATCCTTGCGATACTTTACTAAAGAGAATGTTCTTCAACTTCATTCAGGTAAATACAAAGGATGTAAAGTCTCCTTTTTGATGGCTGAATAGTATTTCATGGCATATCTATCTATCTATCTATCTATCTCACAGTTTATTAGTCAATTCATGGGTTGATGGACACTTAGTTGGTTCCACATCGTGGCAATTGTGAATTGAATTGTGATAAGTAGTCTAGTGTGAGTGGATTCTTATGGTAAAATGATTTTGTTTTTACTTCTGGGTAGATCCCTAATAATGGGACGATGGGATCAATGGAAGGTCTACTTTTAGGCCTTTGAGGAGTCTCCGTACTTCTTTCCATAGAGGACATTTTTGGTTTTTGTTTTAAAACAGTCTTGCTCTGTTCCTTGGCCATAGTGCAGTGGTGTCATCACAATTCCTTACAACCTCAAACTCCAGGACTCAAGAGATCCTCTTGCCTCAGCCTCCCAAGTAACTGGGATTACAGTCACATGGAGATGGGGTCTTGCTCTTGCTCAGTCTGGTCTCAAACTCTTAACCTCAAACGATCCTTCTGCTTTGGCCTTTGAGAGTGCTAGGATTGCAGGCGTGAGCCACTGCACCTGGCTTTAGTATAGAATAACTTTTAAAACTACTTGTATGAGGCTGGGTGTGATAGTTCACACCTGTGATCCTAGCACTCTGGGAGGCTGAGGCTGGTGGATTGCCTGAGCTCACAGGTTTGAGACCAGCCTGAGCAAGAGTGAGACCCTGTCTCTTAAAAATAGTTGGGTGTTGTGTCGGGCACCTGAAGTCCCAACTACTCAGGAGGCTGAGGCAAGAAAAGTTTGAGGTGGCTGTGAGCTATGATGTCATGGCACTCCACCAAGGGTTACAAAGCGAGACTCTGTCTCGGAAAAAAAAAAAAAAAAAAAAAATTAAAACTACTTACGTGCTTGGCCTGGTGGTACGTGCCTATAGTCCCAGCTACTCTGAGGCAGGAGCATTGCTTGAGCCCAGGAATTCTGTGCTGTGAGATAGTGCCTGTGAATAGCCACTGCATTCCAGCCTGGGCAACATAAGGAGACTTAAAATCAAAATAATCCTGACTGTACTTACAACTTGAGAAATTTCTGAAAATATCAAGATGTTTATTTACATTAAAGTAAATTAGACACTAGTTATTATATAATCTCTTGACATTACCTTGAATTTCTAATCATAATTTCCATTCTTATTGTACCAACTCTGTCTTATTTGGAACATTTAGTTCCAGAGTAAAATTATGTATTAAATAGAAAATATTTTCGTTTCTTTTTTTCTTTAGACAGAGTCTCACTTTGTTACCTCACAGCAATCTCAAACTCTTGGGTTCAAGCAATCCTCTTGCCTTGGCCTCCTAAGTAGCTAGGACTACAGGCACCTGCCTGGCTATTTTTAGAGATGGGAATCTCCCTCTTGCCCAGGCTGGCCTCAAACTCCTGAGCTCAAGCAATCCAACTGCCTCCGTCTTCCAACATGCCAACTGGTGTGAGTCACTGTGTCTGGCCCAAATAGAAAATATTTTGGAAACTGTATTTTTTAAATATGAATTTTGAAAGGGAACTGTGTTCAACAGCAAATCTGTATTTTTTTTTTAGAAATTATACGGTATTTTGATACCTTGATATCTGTTCAAAATGAAATATGTAAATTTGTGTGTTTTTTAAACAGATTATCTTTCACAAGGAATAGATCTTTCTGGAATAGAAGTAATAGAACATGATCTGCTTTTTATTGCAAGAGCTCGACTTGAAGTGGAAAATCAAGCTAAGCGCCTATTAGAGCAAGGTGTGGAGACTCAGGTAATAAAAATATCTCTTTTTTAATGTGAAAAATATGTCATAACATAGATGAGCATTTGACTTTGAGTTCAAAAAAGTAAGAGGTGTCATCAGCTTATCAGTAAGGATGTATGTCCACAATTTAAACTGGAGAGTAGGGCACATATGAAGAAAATTTATTAAATACATATTTAATATGTTTAATTCTAAAATAGATCTAAGATAGTCAATGTATAATGTATACAACCTGAAATATATTTTATATAATGTGTATGTGCAGATAGATAGCTAGTTAATACCTGCTGAACGTGTTTGCTTTGTCCAAGGCAAGGTTACTCATTTTAAGCCTTTCAACAACCCGTAGAATTGGAAAAAATATTTGCAGCATTCCCGTCTGACAAGGAATTAATAAGAAAGATAGACAAAAAACTCAAATGAGTCAATAGGAAAAAAAAAGCAAACAATTCAGTTTAAAAATGGGCAAAAGATCTGAATAGACATTTGTCAGAAAAAGAGATACAAATGGCCAACAGGCATATGAAAAAAGCTCAACATCACTAATCATCAGAAAAATGAAAAACAAAACTATGATGAGATATCATCTCACCCCAGTTAAAGTGGCTTTTATTCAAAAGACAAGTAATATTGAATGCTGGAAGGAATGTAGAGAAAGGGGAACCTTCGCACAGTATGGTGGGAAGGTAAATTAGTACAGCCACAATGGAAATAGTATGAAGCTTCCTCAAGAGCTAAAAATAGAACTGCCATATGATCAAGCAATTCTACTACCAAGCATTCAAGCATACGTTCAAAAGAAAGGAAACACTTATATCAAAGAAATATGTACATCCTGTGTTTATTGTAGCACTATTCATAATAATCAAGATACGGAATTAACTTAAGTGTCCATTAGAAGATGAATGGATATAAGAAAGTTTGGTACATATGCATAATGGAATATTAGTCACAAAAAAAGAATGAAATCCTGTCTTTGCGACAACATAGATGAAACTTGAGGACATTGTATTAAGTAAATTAAGCCAGGCATAGACAGATAAATTTTATGTGCTCTCATATGTAGAAGCTAAAATTAAAAAAAAAAAAATTGTACTCCCCTTCCTTTAATGGTAACCATTTTCCTAACTTCTAACACTAGAGATCAGTTTTAGTTATTTAGTCAATTACTGTATATACTCGAGTATAAGCCGAGTTTTTTCGGCACAAAATTTGTGCTGAAAAACCGAACTTGGCACAAATTTTGTGCCTAAAAAACTCGGCTTATACGCGAGTATATACGGTATTGTTTCAACTCTAGGTCTCTTTGTGAGGATAAAATATGTATTCTGTTAAAAATAATTTCTTCATATTAAATAAGAGGAGATGCCTTATTTAGGTCCTTAAAAAGAGAATGAAGGGGACAACTCTATTAACCAAAATTTTTGCCCTAAATTAAGCAAGATAAAACTGTTTCCTTCCTAAGAAGTAGCCTCTGGATTTAACTCTGTAACCTTCCATCCAGTTTGGGGTTTTATACTAGGAATTGACTTCCTATAATATATACTATCCTCAAATGGTTGCTTTCATCTCGTAACACCTGTTACTCCCATCTCCATGATTTAGGCAGTACTGTTTCTCTCTAGTCCAAATTTTATAATTCTGAGTGTTATCAGTATCAACGGAGATGGTTATTCTCATACACTGGAATCACAGTTCTTTGACATCCAGTGGCCCAAACTTGAATCTAGTTCCCTTCTCTTGTGTTCTACTTTAGCATCTTTTCCCCATTATCAGCCTTGAATATTGTCTCCTTAGCGTTTGGTGTAAGTTCCCAGTGTCTCATTCTTTGTCTGTAGATGTCTATTTTTTTTCCCTTCTCACTTTCTTGTTTTTCCTATTATAACTTACAATTCTTTTATTCATATAGAACATCAAACTTTTAACTCCTCTAGAATAGCAATGCCTGATGGTTTTCTACTCTGTCAGCCACATCTGTCCCCTTCTCTGGATCTACTTATTTTTCTATATTAAGTTGATATAAGATCTCCTAACTTAGAAATTCTTAAGCTTTAGCCCACCAGAATTTCTGGGAGGACTTGTTAAAACACAGATAATTGAACCTAACAGCGAGTTTCTGATTTTGTAGGTCTGGCACTAGGCACCATTGCACCCAGTGATACCCTCACACTCTTTCGCTGTTGCCTTCCTATTAATATTGCATTGCAGAATGCTATGTGTAGATCACTGAAAGTGTATCCCTATTTTGCTTCTAGACATAGCCTTCGTGGTGCTATTTGCAAACAAAAATAAAACAAAAAACAGACAATTGTAAGCTTGATGTACCTAAAATTTATGTTCTGAAATGCAGCTGGGCTCCCATTACTTTTTATTTTGTTTAGTTCCCTCTTCCATTTCACAAATGGCTTTAAATTTTCTTTATTCTCTGTAAACCTTTAGTGAAGATGATCTTATCTAACTTCTCACAAAGAAAATCAAGATTATGAGGCATGAATTTTTTCAACTTCCTGCCAACTTCTCAAAGTCCTTCCTGTTAAATTTCATCATCTTTGCTGCCCTGATCTGTACTTTGCTCTTTGGCTCATCTGAATTTTCAACCTTTCCCTTTCTATTAGCAGCATACAGAGATATTGGTACTAAAGTTTCTCTCACTTAAAAGAAAAAAGAATCTTCGGTTTTAACTGTTTATGTAGTTGAATCTTATTATGTAGTTCCCTACATAATATTCGACTATAATAAAGTCTCTTTATTTCACATTCATTTGGAAGAATTACCACCCTTTCTGTCTCTTTTCCTTGACTTCTCATGTGGTCAAAACATTTTTAAGGGAGTTCTCTAGTGAACTCCCAATTTCCCAAAGGATTCGACCTTATTTACTTATCTAAAATATTTGACATTGGTGACCATCTTATTGACACCCCCTCTTCTCTTAGTTTCTGTAATCCTAGTCTTTCCTGTTTTCTCCCCCCACCTTTTTCTCTTGGCATTGCTTTTTGGCCTCATCCCTATTTATCCCACCTTTTTTTTTTTTTTTTTTTTTCTGAGACAGTTTCCCTCTGTTGCCTTATGTAGAGTGCTGTTGTGCCATCCTAGCTCACAGCAACCTCAAATACTTAAGCTTGAGGAATGCTCTTGCTTCAGTCTCTTTAGTAGCTAGGACTATAGGTGTTCACCACAATATCCAGCTAGTTTTTCTGTTTTTAGTAGAGACAGGTTCTCTTCCTCAGGCTGGTCTCGAACTTCTGAGCTCAGGCAATCCACCCCTCTGGGAGGCCCAGGTGTTAGGATACAGGCCTGAGCCACTGCACCTAGACTCTTCCCTATTCTTAACAACTTCTGCTTACTTCCTTAATTTCTGTGTTGCCTGTATGTGTTTGACCTCTTTTTACTCTAAATGCTTTTCCTTGATAATCTTATATATTCCTATCACATTCCCATTTGCTGATAACTTTTTAAATCTCAATCTACATCCCAGATCTCTTTAATAAACTTAGGATCTGTATATCTGCCTGCCCACAAGATGCTTGTATTAATCAGAGTTTGCCTATAGAGAACAGAATCTACTTTTGTGAATTTTAGTAGGCAGGGATTTATTATAGGATATTATTGGGAGAACTCAAGAAAAAGACTATAATCTGAGTTTTGTGTAATTACTGTATTATGCAGAACTGGGCAACTTGGGCACATTTTGCTTCTTCCATGTCAGGAAACTGCTCACTGGTTTTGTTATCCTTCAATGCAGTTGAAAGCTTCACAGTCATATTTCGTCTGACATTATCTAGATCAGCAAAATGGATGCCCTCTATTTTGTCTTTTGACTCTTCTGAAGGTAGAGACTATATACATCAAAACTTTGATAGCAAAAGCATACTAAAAGGAAGCCAGAATGTGTGTTCAGCAAGCTCATTCTTAGTATCATCTATATTATTTCATGTAGACATAGCAGTGACTCTCTACTTCAGAATATCAAAAAACAGTGTTGTCAGTATCTTACATGTTCTTTAGCTGCTACAGAACTGTACCCTTCACCCAGGAAACTTGAGAATCAGCTAGTGTAAAGACTAGCAAAGTTTTTGCAAAAGGGCAGATAGTAAATAGTTTAGGCCGGTGACTTTTCAACCAGTACACTGCAGCACACTGGTGTACTGTGAAAGGATCTTAAGTGAGCCTTGAAATTTTTTAAAGATCATTAATTATATTTGAAAGATGTTCAGAGTACAGTGAATATATATTTTTTTTACACTTTTTTTGATCAACATTTAAGTGTGCTATAGAAGTTTAACTATAGGTTCAAGTGTGCTATGAGATAGAAAAGTTTGAAAAAGACTTTGCAAGCCTTATAGTTTTAGTCATAAAACTTGGTTATGTTCCATTAAAACTTGATAAAAATAAGTGATGGGCCAGATTCATCTCATGGACAAAGCTTGTTGACTGTTGGTCTGGTCTGATGCAGTTTTTTCACTGTGATTACTATAGTAGTAGTGTCTCTAATTTCCATTTAACAGACTGTCTCCATAATGGCCTTAATATAAGGGGTATCTATCTAATCAAGTCCATTTACCATTTAAAATTCTTCAACAACTGTCAGTACAAAAGAGAAAGTATTTTTCAGAATAGTTGTTCATAAGTATAGTATACTTGAGACATTTTATTGTTTTCTGTACATTTTAGCAGTTGTCTGATTTGACTTTGCTTCAGTTTTTAAATTCATATTAAAAAGTTAAGAGACTTACTTTTAGGAAATTAATATTCCATTAAAATAGATGACTGTTATTTTTAACCAGTGACCTATTTTTAATCAATGAGATTAAGTTAAAAAGATAAAGAAGAAAAAGTGTAGAAGTAATCTGTGTCTACATGGGTAGATGTGGAATGATAAATCTTGTCCAATTTATTTTGTGCTATTTAGATATATAGAGTAATATTCTGAGTATAATTTGGCTTCTTTGTTAGTTGGTTTAGTCAGCTGTAACAAAACACCATAAACTAGGTGGCTTATAGACAACAGAAATCTATTCCTCACAATTGTGGAGGCTGAGAAATCCAAGATCAAGGCTGCAGCAGAGTCGATATCTGGTGAGAACCAACTTTCTGGTTCACAGGTGGCACCTTCTCAGTGTGGTGGAAGGAACAAAGAAGTCTCTCCAGCGTCTTTAATAAGGCACCCACTAATCCCATTCCACCTCCAAAAGCCCCGCTTCCTAATACCATCACTTGGTGCTTAGGATTTCAACATAGGGATTTTGAGGGCACACAAACACTCAGACCATGGCAACTTCCTTTATCATTTTCCTAAAGGGAGACGATGTACAACTCTGCCAATACTGACATTCAAGTTCAATTCACAGAGTTTACTTTATTTCTCATGTGTAAATTGTTACTTGCTTTATAGCATCATTCATTTATGAATTTAGTTACCTTTGTCTTCTTCAGATTTATGTCTCTCACAGAGTTAGGTTTCTGGCTTTTCAGAGCTGAGAGTATTAATAATGATGTCACCGAGCTAATGCTTCTTGGGAACCAGGGTGTTACTGGAAAGCCCCTGTGTTTTGCCACTACTGCCTTCTTGGATAACAAGAGGACAGAGATGTCACCCGGCTGTGTCAGCAGGCACTTAGGAATTAAGAGTGAAACCAAACTTTATTGAAGGCCTGTTCTTTGCTGCACTTTGTGTTAGTCACTTTGCATTTGTTAACCTCAATTGTAATAACAGATCTGTGAGGAAGATATAATTATCCACTTTCTATATGGTTAAGGAAACAAAGACATGGAAAGGTTAGGAAATTAACTGAAGATTATATAGCTGGCAAGCTCTGGAGCTTCTCTTTTCCCCTTTTCTTTAATAAGACCAAGCAGTTTATTCTAATTTTGTTAAATAATTGCACTGAAAATTATTTGACAATTTGTGAAGCAATTTATGTTGAAAAGGGAATTTTTATAGCATGAATTTTTTTAGGAACTCTCCATATGATGAGTAATCTAAACTGGTCTTTCAGTTTTCTTCAGAAATTTTGTTTTCTGGCCAACTTTCTTTCCTCCATCTCTGAAAATACTATTTTAGACTTTTTCTTCTTCAACCTTCTCCTATCGCTTTACCCCCCATTTTACTCTGAGCAGCTGCTCTTTATTTTCACTTCACAGAGAGGCCTCTCATACCACCTGTGCTCTAATTCCTTCTATTTTCTTGGAACTTTGTTGATATTTCCATCTTCACTCTTTTCCTTTTGCTATGTCCTCATCTGCATTTGAAACATGCACATTTTATGACACTTTCCCTGTGTTCTCTGCTTTTCACTCTCACAAGTTTTCTTGTGGTTTTTCACATCCCATTTTCCTTCCTTTGTGCTCTTTTTATGCCTGGAATACTCTTCCCACTTTGTATTAAAATGGATACTGTAGGTTACGTGTATTTCATTCTCAAATTATGGTCTCCCATTTATCAGAAATCATCAAAATAGTTAAGTACATAATGAATATTTATCTACCAGAGAGTTCCTATGCTGAAAAATTAAAAAAAAAAAATTATTATAAATATAGACTAAAAGAATTACAGCATTTTAATTTTGAAGTACTATTTCATTCATGTGATATTTTGCAGGCTCATATCCTAAAGAGATATTAAGTAAACAAGAAGATTTTGAAAAAGTACATCATATCATCATTTACATTTAATAATGAATTGACATTAATTTGTTCTCTCAAAAGTGTTGATGATCTTTATTATATTAAGTAAATATAACATAATAAAAAGCAGCTTTTAAAAAGTACATCATATCATCACTTACATTTAATAATGAATTGACATTAATTTGATCTCTCAAAAGTGTTGATCTTTTTTATTGAGTATGTACTTGATGGTCATCATTTTCAACATTAGTTAATTATAAAACTTAAAAAGCAGAAGAGTCTTTAGTACAATTTTTACTGGTTGTAAAAATCTATAGTAGTTAAGAACACCAAAATTTCTCCATTTCCTTTTGTCTTCATTGATTTTAGTTGATTTGGCTATTGGCTGATAAATCAGTGAGAAGGTTTTTATTGAATTATTGTTGTCTAATTGAATCATGTTAAAGAAAGAAATGTACACTATTCCCTCAACTTCATTGTATTTTTCCCTTACTAAAATAATAATAATAGTAATAATAATAGAGCCACCCACCAATAATTCACAAGTATGTTGTCACTTTAGTTGCATGGCTGCTGAATGTTTGTGTGCCCCCCAAATTAATATGTTGAAGTCCTAACCACCAAGCTAGTGGTTTTAGGAAGTGGGCCTTTCAGAGGTAAATCCTCAGGAATGGGATTATTGTCCTTATAAAAGACTTCTCCACTTTCGGCTCAGCAGTTAAGGCTGCGTGTGGCTCAAGCAGTTAAGGCGCCAGCCACATACACCTGAGCTGGCGGGTTCAAATCCAGCCCAGGCCCACCAAACAACAATGATGGCTGCAACCAAAAAATGGCTGGGCATTGTGGCGGGCGCCTGTAGTCCCAGCTACTTGGGAGGCGGAAGCAGGAGAATTGCTTGAGCCCAAGAGTTGGAGGTTGCTGTGAGTTGTGATGCCACAGCACTCTACCCAGGGTGACAACTTGAGGCTCCGTCTCAAAAAAAAAAAAAGACTTGTCCACTTTCTGTAAACTTTCTCCTCTCAACCCACCCTTCATTTCATTCAGAGACTACAAAAGCTCATTACCCCATTCGCCATGATAGATCACAGAAAAAAAATGTGCTAGTATGACCAGGAAGGTGGACCCTTGTTAGGCGTCCAGTATGCTGACATCTTGATCTTGAACTTCCCAGTCTCCAGAATTGTGAAGAATAAATTTCTGGGTTTTATAAGCCACTCAATCTATGATACTTGTTATAGCAGTGAGAAAATATTGACAGTAGCTATTCCTTTATTATTTGAAATAACTCATAAAAGAGCGAGCTATTTATAGCTCTTTATCATTCTTTTTCTTTCTTTCTTTTTTTTTTTTTTTTTGAAAGAGTCTTACTTGGTCACCCTTGGTAGAATGCTGTGGCGTCATAGCTCACAGCTCAAACTCTTGTGTTCAAGTGATCCTTTTGCCTCAGCCTCCCAAGTAGCTGGCTATTGTGGTTAGCGGGTTAACCACAATGCCTGGCTATTTTTTTAGAGATGGGGTCTCACTTGACTGAGGCTAGTCTCGAACCCGTGAGCTCAGGCAAGCCACCTGCCTCTGGCCTCCCAAGTGCTGGGATTACAAGCGTGAGCCACCACGCCTGGCTACCCTATCATTCTTTTTCAAATTAAATTTTTTTTAGTAAATGCAGATAACCTCTTTTCATCATTACTGTTTTTTCCTAGTTAATTGCTTAAGTGTGGTATATTCATTTGTAGGTTTTAAATAGCTGTGTAGTATTACAAAACTCTACTACAGTGTTATAGAATTTCTGTTTTCTATGTCATAAACTAAATGACCATTTAGATTAGAGGAGCTATTGTTTCTTTCTACAAAAAGCAAGTAAACTTCTGACCTCACATTTTATTATTTCTGTATGGAAAAATGTACAGTGATACTACTACCACTGTATTTACCAAAAGTTTAGAAAGACAGATGATTTAGAACACATCTTCTGGGGAAGCATGGTGTATTATCACATTAGAAAAACCATTCTTCTATCTATAGGTAGCCCTTGTCACAGGATGGGGATGGGTATGCAGACTACCTGCTGCTCTGCTGAATCCCATTCCTCTCTTTCTGTTTTTTACTGACTCTTGGAATCTTTCACTGACAGAAGCCAGACAAAGAGAGAGGACTCCATAGTTTTTTCATGATTGCAACAGACTTCATTACCTCAAGCTTAAACTAGCTTTCATAAATAGGTGATAGAGATTTTAATCTGGACGAGTTCCTGCATCACCATGGATACCAGGCCCCCACAGTGAAATGATGACATTTTAATTAGAAAGATGGCTTTAACTTATGAATTATAAGCTATCCCAGTAAACAAGCAAGAGAATTTCTGCAGGTTCAGGGTGGAGGTAGATGCTGTACTTATTTGCCTTTAGAGGTCGTCAGGGAAGAGGATCTCTGTGTTCAGATCTTTCAGTTTAGTACCTGCTATAATTTCCCCTGTGGCAATGTTTCTTATGATAGTAGCTAAATATCTACAAAGTTGCCTTTTCTCTAATGCAGAAAACCTCGTTGTTTAAGCACAGGGTTCTGTGCTTATTAATTGTCAGCCATAGTACCCTCACTACATGGTCTAGATAGGGTTTCTCTAAGGTAACAGGGTAGCATATGATAAGAGATTATGATCTTGTGAGCTCTTTATTTTTAGTTTTATAGTTGAAAATTCTGAATTACTTCTAGTAAAGTAAGGATACTAATTCAAATACGTGTTCAATGGTATCTGTGGAAGTTAAACATTTTATTTCCCTTTTTACTGGCTTCAAAAAGTAGTTCCTGGCAAAGTTGAGCACACTGATTCCTTTTGAAGTTAACTATAGTTGTTCAGCAGTCAACATTACTTTTGTGATCTCTTCCTTCTCTTCGGGACCTAATAAACACTGATAGTGGCTCTCTCAGTTGCTTTGTCAAACTTTAAGATGTCTAGCTTTCATGTCTTTAGCTGCTAGAAGTTTTTTTGGCTTGTTTCATGAATTCTAGAACAAATTGCATCATTTGAGCCTCTGGCAACTCTTTTGTATATTTAGGCCCAGTATTTTTTTTTTTGCCACTTAGCTAAATGCAGAGTTTCAGTAAATTTTCAGTTCTTATACAAAGTTTTGAGGTTTTTATGGGCACACAGTAAACAACTTGAAAGAATGATTTTAGTAAGAGTTCTTTAAAGTTACACGGATCTAAATTTTATTTATTTCCTTTATTTTATGAACTTCAATTGATAGTTTACCATTGTTCCACCCAATATTTGTTTGCTCCAGTCACTATTAACTTTCTTTAGGTATAATAGAGACTTGGGATGGGGTACATTGACATTCAATTAGATAAATTCATGACCTGCATAGATAGTTTTAAAAGTTACTCTTCTACAGTTTTTCTTTAAAGGCAATATATTATTATATAATGTTATTAAGGCAGGTGCAGTGGCTCATACCTATAATCCTAGTGACTCAGGAAGCTATAGCAGGTGGATCGCTTGAGGCCAGGAATTTGAGAACAGCCTGGACACCATAGTGAAACCTCATCTCTAGAAAAACATTTTTAAGTTAGCTGGGTGTGATGGCATATGCCTGTTGTCCAGCTATGCATGTGATGGCACATGCCTGTTGTCCCAGCTAAGGTGGAATGATCCCATGATCCCTTGAGCCCAGAGTGGAAGGCTTCAGTAAGCTGTGATTCTTCCACTGCATTCCAGCCTGCTCTACAGAGTGAGACCCCTCTATCTTCAAAACAAAACAAAATGAAACAATAATGTTATTAATTTGTGCTGGCATAGTGTTTCGTATATTTAAAATATATTTTAAAAGTAATCATTTATTTTGTTTAATGCTTAATCTTACTTGTTTATTATCCCCTTCCTGTTCTATCCTTAAATTTGAAAGGCAGTTAATTTGAACTCTCATTTAATGCTGAAAATCAGGAGTTGGTAAACAGGGGCCTGTGGCCTATTTTTATGTGAACTAAGTGCTAAGATTTGTTTTTATGTTTTCAAACCTCCAAAAAAACAAAGAACATGCAACAGATGCCATATGTAGTATGCAAAGCCTAAAAATACTCACTGTCTTGTACTTTAAAGAGAATGTATGCTGATCCCCACTTTAAATAACTATGCTCACTTGGTGGATACTTACTGTATGTATATATGTATGTATGTACATATGTATGTATGTATGCACTTGGAATAAAGTCTCACTCTTGAGTGCTATAGTGTCATAGCTCACAGCAACCTCAAACTCTTGGGCTCAAGCAATCCTCATGCCTCAGCCTCCCAAGTAGCTAGGACTCCAGGAACCTGCCACAAGGCCCAGTTAAGTTTTCTATTTTTAGTAGAGACAGGGTCTTGCTCTTGTTCAGGTTGGTCTCAAACTCTTGTGCTTAAGCACTTCTTCAGCCTCCCAAAGTGCTGGGATTATAGGCATGAACCACCATGCCCCTCCTCTTGGTGAGTAGTTTAATCTTTTTCTCTCTCCTTTTCTTCTTCCTGCCTCCATTTACCCTTTCCTCTGTTTAGTATTTCAATTACCATATGATATTTCTCTATTTTTGTTTTATACCAAATAGTAAAGTAGTACTGTTTTTCTTGTTTTTATATTATATAGATGTTATTTTTTTATTCTTTTGCTAATTCTTTTGTCATTAACAACCCACAGTGACATCAGTTGCTTTATTACTTTGTTTTATTGCCACCTTGCAGTGTAGATTCACATCTAATTATTTGCCTGCTTTTAGCCTTAGGGTCTTTTGGCATTATTGCTTTCTATAGTTTTCCAGTTCGGTGATGGCATGTTATTTTCATTCTGCCTTGTAAATAATTTTTCAATAACTGACTAAACTTTTATTGTATTTCCTATAGAATTCTATTACTGCTGTTTGATTAAAATTTAGTCATTTCTTTTCAATCTATGCAATTGTCTTCTGTTCCTTAAAAATTTCTTTAAAAATTCCTAAAAATATGTGTTTGGATAATTCTATATGATTTTATTTAATCTAAGCAATCTGGTGCTGGATTTTTATTATAGTAGTAAATACTAGATTTTTTATTTTATAATTCAGAACAAAATGAAGACTCAAGCATCCCCTTTGGGTCATTATAGATTAATTTGTATTTTCCATAGTTCTATATAATTGGAGTTATACAATTATGTTCTTATATTTGGTTTTATTCATTCAATGTAATTATTTTGAGATTTATCCACGTGGTGTGCATTGGTAGTTTGTTCCTCATTTATTTTTTTGTTTGTTCCTCTTTTACTACAAATTATTATTTTATGGAATACATTTACCATTCACTTATTGATGGGCATTAGGTTATTTCCAGTTTAGGGCAATTGTAAAGAAGGCTACATAAATACTCAAGTACAAATCTTAGTATCAGCATATGTTTTCATTTAAGTTGGGTTAAAATGGTTAGGCTCTTGCAAAGAATATCAAGTTGTCATTCTCAAAGAGACTTCCACTTTTCTTAAGTTGTTCTATTATTTTACATTTCCCATATCAGTAGTTTAGAGTTCTGATTCCCCCAGGTCCTTAGCAGCATTTGATGTTAACAGTCTTTTTAATTTTAGCCCTTTTAGTGAATATGTAAAAGATTCTCATTGTGGCTTTAATTTACCTTTTCTTAATAACTATTGTTACCAACTTTTCAAATGCTTAATAGTAAAGTGTCATTGTCCAGTTTTTAAAGGATTATTGTCTTTTCATTATTGAATTATAATAATTCTTAATATATTCTGGAGCAAATCTTTTGTATACACTGTGTGTATTATAAATATTTTCTCCCATTACATATGGCCTCTCTTTATTACCTCTGTTATTGAGGTTATATACTGCAACATTGTTATGAACTTCAGTGTTCAGTTTGATTAGCTTTATTAAGTTTATACAGCTGCACAGCCATCTCCCAACCCAGCTTTAGAATACTGCTGTCACCCCTTAACATTCCCTCATGTGCTTGTTTGTAGTCGGTCTCTCCTGTCACTTCCAAACTGAGGCACTTACTAATCTCCATAGTTTATGATTTGGGGCTTGATAGATTTTCCTTTTTCTAAGTATTTCCCATAAATACAATCATACGATAGATAATTTTACATATCTACCTTTTCTCCCTTAGCATGTTT
Organism: Loris lydekkerianus; assembly: GCA_963574355.1. Classification (NCBI taxonomy): domain Eukaryota; kingdom Metazoa; phylum Chordata; class Mammalia; order Primates; family Lorisidae; genus Loris; species Loris lydekkerianus. The sequence continues at coordinate 81,475 of CAUYPK010014873.1, forward strand.
ATTCAGGTTCATCTATGCTGGATGTATAAGGAGTCTATTCCTTTTTATTGCTGAGTAATATTCCATTTGGTAGTGATACTCATTTTGTCTATGTATTGGTAAGTTGGTAGACATTGATCTATCTCTGCCCCCACATTGTCTTTTGCAAAGTAAAAATTTTTCAGTTTTGATAAAGTCCAGTTTATTCATGTTTTCTTTTATCTATTTGAAAAGAAAGTTTTGCTTAGCCTAAAGTTAGAAAGCTTTCTTCCTATGTTTTCTTTTAGAATTTTTATAATTTTATCTTTTAAGTTTAAATTTTATGTACAATATTCCTTTAATAGAGATATGCAGTTGTTTGAACACCTTTCGTTGAAAAGACTTCTTTACCTCCAAGTTACTTCACTATGAATTTGTAGATACTTTGGCATCTTGAGATTTAATTCCCTGTCACTCTTTCTCCTAATTGTTTTAACTTCTGCTAATGATTTTGCCTATAACTTAAAAAAATTTTTTTTTATCAGGGATTATAAAAGGATGATTTTCTATTTTTGTTATTCCTCTATATTAATTAGCTGTGATTCTTTTGTAAAGAAAAACTTTAATTCACCAACTTGAGATCTTTGGTTACGCTGAATTGTAGTTCCTTTTGAAAATGATGGGAAATATTCCAATTTTTCTCTATCATTACCAGTTACACAGGAATAAGTTGGTGTGATAATCAACATCAGTGGTAGTAAATGAGGTGCGACTTTTGTTTTGCTTTTCTTTTTTTTCTTAAAGGTATTTTATATTTTGTGTTTTAATCAGTTTGTTGCTGCATGAGAATTGCTTGAACTGTAACAAGAAGCTAGATTGATAGTGGTTTTAACAAATGGATTTGTCTGGATGTATGTGATGCTAACATTGTTTCAGCTATTAAGGATTCAGGTTGTCCTCTTGTTCGTCCTATCATGCTTGTAGTATAGCTGCCATACTCCTAGGTATTATGTCTGTTCAAAGTATGGAAGTTGGCAGTGCCAGCTGCAAGCCAAAAGACAGTGTTATACGATCCTTCCCCAAAATTGGCTTCACAGATTTGTCCTTATGTCCCACTGACCAGATCCGGGTCATGTGGTCAGCCTAACTATCAGGGAGACTCTGAAAGCAAATATCTGGCAAAAAAGAATAGAATTATCAGCATTGGCTTAGGCTAATCATGAGTCATTGCCTATGGTAGTTAACATTGCCACTTCTAGAGAAAATTAGGTTTTTAACCAGTAATAGGAAGGAAAAGAGTTTTGGGAAATAGCTAATACATGATACAGGCCATAAATATCTTTGGTAAAGCACAGAATGGCTTTATATATTATATTGTATTTAAATAATAAGCCATACTTATATATTTAACTTAAAATTTAATAAAACATTTAGATTTGGGGGCTTGCCACATTAATTTGCCATGATTATTTTTCTTTTCCTATAAAATTCAATTTATTGTTGAACACATATTTAGTGCCCTAGAAAATTAGCTAATATTTTTTAATACAATGAGAATATGCTATTATAATTATTCCTATCATTTAAAAACTTCTATTTAATTCCAAACCATGAACTCTTAGACTGCCTTCTTCAGATTTATTTTGTGAAAAATTCAGAAGTTAAAATGTCCTTTCTCTCCATACTGATCACCCCTGTACTCTTTCCTTATTTTCGCAGGCTGTCTGTGTACCACTTCTCTTTCCAGTCCGTGTTCTCCTTTCTTTTCTCTTCTTTCTCCGCCCCCCCCCCCCCATAGATGCTCTTCCTTTTTCTGCGTCTTTTCAAAATAAAGGTCTCTTTTCAGAATAAAGTTGATTTCTAGTCAGTAACATCATATTGTGCTATTAAATGTTCTTCTTAATATCTTAATTCCATTTGGGTTATGCACTGTTGACTGTTGATTGTTAACAGGTTCTAAAATAATCACATTAGGTTAGCTGAGAAGTACACATCAGGCATTAGTGGGCTGCATGTTACTGAATCAGAAAAGCCACTGTTAAGCTCTGAATCATAACCTAGGCAGCTAATATAATTTTTGCTTTTAAATTGCATTATTTAATATGATTCTTTCTTCCTTTAGTACTTGTAATCTCCCATGGAGCTCCATTAAGTTTAGTGTTCTACGCATGTGGTGTCTCCAGGAAAAGTGTCAAATGTGCATATCCTGGAAGGGCATATGCACACAGAAATTATAAACTGCCTTAAATATTTTGGCCCAATATAGAATTGTTATCTGTAAGGTGTTGTGAATTTATTAGCAGAGTTCTTCATAAATAAAATTTGGGTGATTTTGTAATTCTCTAATTATTGTGCACAGTTAAGATGCTGTGCTTTTTATTGTCTTCAATTTACATGAAAATCAGGCTAATTTTATTAAATACATATTCTACCTGGGGAGTGATTTAACCATTTATCTGCTTTATAGTAAAGATATTTTGGTTTGTATCCTTTCTATGCTATTTTTTAAAAGTGTTTGGTAGTGTTTTTGTTGTTGTTGTTTTATAGTAAAAGATAGCTGTTCTGAATTTTTTGCTTGAGTTGCCTTTGCATCTTTTTTTTTTTTCTTTTTCTTTTTTTTTTTTTTTGAGACAGAGTCTCAAGCTGTCACCCTGGGTAGAGTGCTGTGGCATCACAGTGCACAGCAACCTCCAACTCTTGGGCTTAAGCAATTTTCTTGCCTCAGCCTCCCAAGTAGATGGGACTACAGACACCCATCACAACGCCTGGCTATTTTTGGTTATAGTTGTCATTGTTGTTTGGCAGGCCAGGGCTGGATTCAAACCCGCCAGCCTTGGTGCATGTGGCTGTGGCGCACTTGCATCTTTCTAACTATAACATGTATGTCTTTGAGAAAGCTGGGTAAATTGGGAAGTTGTTATTTCTATTTCTCCCACCTTCTGCACTTGCCTTCTTTCCTTCCCTCTCTGTCTTGTCTCTCCCTGTCTTCAGTCTCCCTTCCCTCACCCTTCCTACTCCCCTTTTTGCTGTCCCTTAACCCTTTTCCTAATGTGACTTTAATTAATATGGGTTAATTATATTTTAGTTTATTTTGTTCATTTTTTTTTTTTTTTTTTGAGATGGAGTCTTAACTTGGTCACCCTTGGTAGAGTGCCATGGCCTCACAGTAACCTCAAACTCTTGGGTTCAAGTGATCCTCATGCCTCAGCCTCCCAAGTATCTGGGACTACAGGTGCCTGCCACAACGGCTGGAGATATATATATATATATTTTTTTTTTTTTTTTTTTCCTCCCCCTCTTTTTAGACAGAGTTTCACTATGTCACCCTCGGTAGAGTGCTGTGGCATCACGGCTTGCAACCCCAAACTCTTGGGATCAAGTGATTCTCTTGCCTCAGCCTCCTGAGTAGCTGGGACTACAGGCGCCCACCACAATGCCCGGCTATTTTTTGATTTCAGTTGTCATTGTTGTGTTAGCAGGCCCGGGCCAGGTGGGCTCAAACCTGTCAGCCTGGGTGTATATGGCCAGTGCCCTAACCTCTGAGTATTTTATTTTATTTTATTTTATTTTATTTTATTTTATTTATTTATTTATTGAGACAAAGTCTCACTCTGTCATTATGCGATCATCATAACTGACAGCAACTAACTCTTGGGCTTAATTCTCCTACCTCAGCTTCCCCAGTAGCTGGGACTACAGACATGTGACACTATGCCCAACTAGTTTTTCTGTTTTTACTAGAGACAGGATCTCGCTCTTGCTCAGGCTGGTCTTGAACTCCTGAGGTCAAGCAATTCTCCCACCTTCACCTCCCAGAATGCTAGGATTACAGGTAAAGCCACCACACTTGGCTGGAAGTAAAATTCTTAATCTTTGCATGTTTTTACAGTTAAAATCAGTTTGGCATCAACTAAGAGTTTATTATAGGTCATAAAGCTTTCTGACCAGAATCATTATGGAGAATGGTGCATGAACTATAATGGAATAGCACAAACTAAATTTATATTCTGTATTCGTCCTTTACTTCTCTCAGCTCATTTCCCTTCTCTTATGTATGAAACACTTAACAAAAAGATTTAACTTCTAAAAACTTATTTGATTGGGGGGAAAAGTAAAATGTGATTCTTAGTCTTCATTATGTATGGATTTTTCGAGATCTTTTTCAGAACTTGACGATATATATATATCTCTATTAAGCACAGTAGATTGCTAGACTTGCATATTTATTAATATGCCATTTTGGATTTTATTTCCAGTTCAATCAAATTCTGTCACCTTTTATTTCAATTCCAATTAGAGAACCTCCATAGCTGACCTCCTTCCTACATTGACCACCTCCTTAAGTTGACCTAATTTTCATAGACCATCATGTATGTATCAGTATAGTTCCTTATGTTGACTGCCTGTGTGTGTTGACCAGTTTGTTACAGTCCTTTGGGGGGCCAACTTACAGACGTTGTACTGTGTATAAAGCTTTTAAAATCCTGTCAGATATTCATGCTTACAAAAGTTATCTTAGCCAATGGCTTAGTAGATACTAGAATATTGCTAGCTATTTTCATGGAACAGTCTTTACAGAAGTCTTACTGTGTCTGTTCCATTAGTTGCATGCCAACTGTTGCTTTGGTTACAATGTTTCTGTTTTGGCAAGCTCTTTACGGACCTTAAGCAACTATGCTTCTTTTGACTGTTGTAGGATTTTATTTTCTTCCCATATAATGCTACAGAAGGATTGAATAAGAACGAAAAAAAGGTCATATTAATTTCTGAAGCAGGAGATACCATTTTAGTTTAATAAAGAAAATGATTGTGGCTCTGATCTGATCTGATTTAAAAAAAAAGGAAATGGTTATGCCATATTCTGAAGTGCTTTTGAGGAGGGAGAAGTCTGGTTTTTTGATTGTGTTTTTTTTTTTAATTTGCATAAATTTAAGCAGTAGAAGTACAGTTTTGTTGCATGAATATATTGCATATTGGTGACATCTGGGCTTTTAGAGTAACCATCACCTGAATAATGTACACTGTACCTATTAAGTAATTCCTCTTATCTTACCTGTCGCCCACCCTCCAGATCTCCAGTGTCTATTATTCCACACTCTACATCTCTATGTACACATTTAACATTTAGCTCCCACTGGTAAGTTGGAATATGCAGTATTAGACTTTCTGTCTCTGAGTTGTTTCACTTCAGATAATGGCCTCCAGTTTCATCCAGGTTTTTGCAAAAGACAGGCTTTCATTATTTTTGATGGCTGAATAGCATTCCATTGTGTGTGTGTGTGTATAAATATGTATGTTTGTGCACCACATTTTCACTGATGGACACTTAGGTTGATGCCCTACTTGCTATTGTGAGTAGTACTGGGACAAGCATACATGTACAGGTATTTTTTTGATACCTGTTGTGGAGATACCTCATAGTGGGATTGATGGATAGAGTGGTAGTTCTATTTTTAGACCTTTGAGAAATCTCCATACTGTTTTCCATAGAGGTTGTGCTAATTTACATTCACACTAACAGTGTTATAAGCATTTTTTTCTCCTTTCATTCTTGCCATTATTTGTTATTTTTATCTCTTTAGTAACAGCCACTCTGATTGGTATAAGATGACATATTATTTTGGTTTTAATTTGCATTTCTCTGATGATTAGGGACATTGATCATTTTTTCATATGTTTATTGACAATTTGTATATTTTCTCGGAAAAATGTCTATTCATGACAGTCCACTTTTCAATGGAGTTACTTATTTTTGTTGTTGAGTTGTTTGAGTTCATTATAAATTCTGAATATCAGTCCTCTGTTGGATGCCTACCTTGCAAATATTTTCTCCCATTTGTAGGTTTTCTGTTTACTCAACTGATTATTTCTTTTGCTGGGAAGGAGCTTTTTAGTTTGTCACATTTGTTTATTTTTGTTTTTGTTGCTTGTGCTTATAAGATCTCAGTCGTGAATTCTTTGCTTAGAGTCTAGACCAATGTCCAGAAGAATTTTTCCTTTATTTTCTGTTAGTATTTTAATACTTTCTTTGTTGTTGTTGTTGTTTTTAAGACAAGAGTCTCCAGCTGTCAGCTTGGGTAGAGTGCCATGGCGTTACAGCTTGCAGCAACCTCAAACTCTTGGGCGTAAGCGATTCTCCTGCTTTAGCCTCCCAAGTAGCTGGGACTATAGGTGCCTGCCACAACACTGGCTATTTTGTTGTTGTTGTTGTTTAGGTGGCCCAGGCCGGGTTCAAACCTGCCAGCCTCAGTGTATGTGGCTGGCACCCTACCCGCTGAACAACAGACGCTGTCCAATATTTTAATACTTTCATATCTTAATTTACCGTATATACTTGAGTATAAGCTGACCCGAGTATAAGCTGACCCTCTTAATTTTACCCTAAAAACTGGGAAAACTTAGTGACTCGAGTATAAGCCGAGGTGGAAAATGCAGCAGCCACTGGTAAATTTCAAAAATAAAAATATATACACAAAACAATTGCAATAATTGAGGAATCAGTAGGTTAAATGCTTTTCAATATTTATTGCTAAAGAAAAACTGTAAACTAGCAACAACAACTTTAAAACTTTAAATAAAGTGCAGAAAACCGTAGCTTAACAGGTAATCAAGCTAAATCACAAGGGTTAAAATCCTTCAAAACTGGATTCCTCCTCCTTATCACCTGTATGTCTAAACAGAGCTTCAGCTGTATCTGATGTGAGGGTATCAGCATAGACATTGTCATCATCACTGAGTTCGGAGATATCATCA